>JBBPJO010000033.1:0-52000 GCA_038088815.1 Boletus nobilissimus | reverse complement strand
GAAAGAACATGGCCCCAGCAGATGCTCTCTCTTGGAAAAATGTGTTGGACACATCAGCTAACAATGCCAATGTCATGCTGCTCCCAGGAGAGACATTTTTGAAGTGGATTGACACCGACCTTCAGACTGCTATCGAGCAGTTGGCAACCCAGGATGACTTCATCATCAATCAACTTTCCCAGCTCCACGAGGGTGCCTCAGGGATCCCCTGCTCCTCTATCCACAATTGGTGATACGATGATGGCACACCTTACCTCAAGGACAGAGCCTATGTACCCAAGGCTCACCACAACAACCTCCTCCATGTGATCCATGATTTGCCTGTGGGTGGTCACAGTGGTTACTACTGGACCATCAATCAGGTACAACAGGACTACTGGTGGCTGGGACTCACCTTTTTTGTGTGTTGCTTCATCTAAGGCTGTGCCACATGCCAGGCCAACAAGGTCAACACCCATCCCACTCCCCCACCTCTCACCCCTCTCCCAGTTGCTTCCTCCCGTTCATTCCAGTGTTTGTTGGTCAATCTCATCATGGACTTGCTGCCGTCTCATGGTTTTGATTCAGTCATGGTTGTGGTCAACCATGGCCTTACTAAGGGGGTAATTTTTACCCCAACTCACAAGAGTGCTGTTAAGTCCAGCCAAGTCAAGTCTGGTGGATGTCTGAGGCATAATAGAACGTAGGGGCAGAGATTCGACAGAGGTGTCAACGGAGAGGTCGACGGAGGTACGGAGTCTGGAGTTATGAGGACATTGCTGCAGGACTTATGTGTCGCACCCTTGTCAATCCTTGTGTCCTCGTATTTCAGAGGGAAATAGAGTTGAGAGAGAAGGAGGGAATAGAGGAGAAGAGATCAGACTTGAAAGGGGGGAAACTTTGTTGATATTCGTAATGGAGAAACTACGAAGAAGTACAGAGGGTTTATATACTACAGGTCCGAAGGTAACTCTGGAGCCAGAGTACCTACACGATGGCGATGTACATAGGGACGGAAGACTATGAAATCTGGACGGGTGGTACAAACTATAATAAAGAATGTAGACTATAATGAAAGCAGATATAGGAAGGTATGAAGTCTGGAGTAGCAACTCCGTGGATGTCCGGTAGATTGGGTGCGGGGTTTATCCGGAGTTGGACCGGAGTTGGACTTGTGAAAATTAGGGATATGACAGTATCCCCCTCTTAGGCTGAGCCCTCGAGGCCGGCTACATGTCTGAAACAAGCCCCTGAGTGGTCCAGGTGAAACTCCGGGTGGAATGCGAGTGACGCAGTCACGTGGAGTTGGTGTACAGATCAACAAACAGAAATTGGGTCTCCGCTTGAACTCCGGATATAAAGGTAAGGCAGATTTCGATAGCCAATCGCTAATTTCCCATGTCCGTCTACGACAACGTAATCTGAGCTTGGGCAGACTCCTGCCTTGTGGAGAATGAGGATGACAATGACGAGCTCTCCGCCGCCAAGTTCACGGAGTGACAGAGGCATGCCAAGGTGTGCAAAGAAGAGGAAGAGCGGAAGAGGTGCAAAGTGGAAGAGGCAGAGGTGCATTGGAGGGCGGAGGAGAAGCGGTGTCGCGAGGCCGAGGAGGTGGCCAGAAGTCAAGTAAGTCGTCAACTCTTCGGAGTTGACTCCTTACTAACGGACTTGTAGGCTGAGGACGTCCAAGCGCAGCAGAGCGCTAATAAGGGCAAGGGGAAGGCCTTGCCCACCTGTAATCGGTGCGAGCGCTGGGGCCTCGAATGTGAGGAGGGCCCTGGTAAGTCCCAGTCGTGCATTGAGTGTTGAGGCACGAAGGTCAGGCATGAGCACCCCGGAGTTGAGAAGCCAGAGAAGCAACGGAGCAGAGCAGATAGCGACACAGGACCATTGAAGAAGAAGAAGAAGTTGGAGGAAGAAGTATCAGAGAGCATGGAAGGCGATGAGAAGACCGAGTTGTGGTCCAAGCTGGGGCCACAGCTCGTCAAGGCTATCCAGGGCATTTGCTCTGAGATGCAGGCACACACCCAACTCCTGGGTCACCAAAACCAGCTCCTGGCCTGCCTCGTCGAGTTGAAGATGTACCGGGAGGACTCGGAGTTGGAGACGGACGAGTCGGAGGACAGGGTGGCGAGCAAGGTATTGGATGAGATGAGGGAGATGGCGATGGAGCAGACAGATGCGTTCCATCAGAGGTTGGCCGACATAGTCATACAGCCAGAGCGAGCAACGGAGAAGGATGCAGAGAAGAGTGTGGACGTGGAAAAGAGTGCGGACATGGAGAAGAGTGCAGACAGAGAAATGGAGGTTGCCGGAGAGGCGATTCTGGAATACATGTAGTGTAAAAAAGAAATGTTCCTTTGTGTGTACATAGTAATCAATTGAATTGAGTCGAGAGAAAAAGAATGGAGAAAATTATAGAGAGATCAGACCTGGCTTGTCCGGGTACTTCTGATGGAAGTCCGAGACAAGCTCCATAGCATGTCCGAGTTCTGTAGCGAGTAACCATGAAGTCTCATTGTCAGTGCCTTTGTATCCTGACCATCGTACTAGATACAAGAGTTGGCAGTGACACCTTCTTTGATCTATCTTGGAGTCGAGTATTTCTTCGATCTCGTACTCCGGTTCGCCGTCAACCTCGACCGGAGGTGGTGGAGGTTGGACACGGTTCAGAATGGTGTTTGGAGTTGTGGTTTCTAACTGTGAGATGTGGAAAACAGGATGAACGGATTTCATGGAGTCGGGTAGTCGGATTGTGAAGGAATGTGTACCAGGTTTAGTGATAATACTGTAAGGACCTAGATACTTTTCCGATAATTTCTTGGATGGTCACGTAGACCGGAGGTATTTCGCTTTGAGCATGATTTGGTCACCAATTTTGAAGTCCGGAGCTGGACTTCTCCTCTTGTCCGCTGGTCCTTGATAGCGTTTCTGCGCTTCCAGCATCTCCGTTTGTCAGAGTCCTGATTCCTCCTGGTCTTGTCTCTTGTGGAAGTCCGGAGTTCCGGAGGCGGAGGGTCTGTGGACAAAGGTCCGGAGATGATTGGGTGGAACTCTGGGTGGAAGTGGAGGAGGTGGTCTCGGAGATCATGGAGTGAATCTCGGAGGTGAGGGAGGTAGTCTCTAGCTAACGAGAATGCTGGAGTTATCAGAGAACCAAGGGAACGGAGGGGGTGAGGACAGCGGCGCAGGACTTATGTGTCACACCCTTGCCAAGCCCACCGGTCCTTATATTTTAGAGGGTTGGAGGTTCAAGGTAAAAGGAAGAGATGGAAGAGATGAGGACAGGAAGAGGAGGACCGTTTTTAATGTTGTGACATTATACATGAACATATATAATTTTCATACTGAAGGTACAATAGAGAAGTACGGAGTTATATACTGGAGCCTGGAGGAAGTCTGGGTCCGGAGTGAATGTGGAAGGGCAATGTACATAGGAATGGAGGACGGAGAAATGCGAAGGCTGGAAGGGCGGTACAAACTATAATGTAGATTGTAGACTATCGCTAAAGGGGACTAGGGTAGAGAGCATAAGGGGGATCCAAAGGGGTGTACAAGTCCAAGGGTTTCCGGAGAGGGTTTCTGGATGGAGTTCATTGGAGATAGACCTGTGATCAAGGAGATGACCGGAGATGATGGGAGAGGGGCCGGAACAGGATATGACACCGTTCAGAGGAACTCATGGAGTTCGTCCAAGTCCGTGACATAGGACTTAGCTGTCGAAGAAGTAAGTTCGAGCTCAGAGTGGACGGAGAAGTTTGGATGATATCCTTTATTGGCAAAGAATGGTGATACACCAGTAGTAGCACTCAGAGCATTATTATAGGTGAACCCCGCGAGAGGGAGAAGTTCAGACCAATTGTCTTGTTGGTAGTTGCAGTAGATACGGAGGTACTGTTCAAGTGTCTGATTGGCGCATTCTGTCTGGCCATCCCCCTCTGGATGATATCTGGAGGTGAAATGCAGACGCATATCTAAAGCTTTACCTAGGGACTGGAAAAAGTGGGAAACAAACTCGGAGCCCCTGTCGGAGGTGACATGGGTTGGAACTCTGTGTTTGGAAAAGACATGGAGGAGAAATAGCTTTGCTAATCCAGCGGAAGTGATGGTATCATGTGTCGGAATGAAGATGGATTGTTTGGAAAGCCTGTCAACTATGATGAGGATAGCGGTGAAGTCTTCTGAAGGTGGAAGCTGTTCGATGAAGTCCATGGAGATGGAATTCCATGGTTTCTCTGGAACCGGAAGCTGCTTAAGAAGTCCGTATGGATGATGACGGGGGGTCTTCACTCAAGCACAGGCTGTACAGGAACTAATGTAGTTCTTAACGAAAGTCCAGATTTTAGGCCATGTATATTCTTGACGAATAAGTTTGAGTGTACAGTTCTGACCGAAGTGGCCTGCAGTTGGGTGGTTGTGGAATGTTCGGAGAACTCGGAGTTGAAGATTATTAGCTTCTGGAACATATGTGCGATTATCCTTTAGGAGGAATCCTTCGGAGTTGACTGTCCATCTAGTGTCGGAGTTGGAGGAAATGATGTGAGACGCAACTGGATCATTCGGGAGTGCAGAGAGGATATTGGAACAGAGTTGTTCAATGTCAACCAGAGCTGAGGCCCAGAGTAGTGGAACTTCTAAGTACGACACCCGGAGGGACGACGCGAGCTGTTCTGAAGTGAAAATGGATCTATAATTGTCTGGGTTAACACGAGCGTAGTCCTTATCCCCCTCTTTGGGGTAGACATCCCATCGTCGAGTCAAAGCATCGGGTTTCGCTCCAACCTTGCCAGGCCAATACCGGACTACCATATTGAATTGATTCAGGTATTCAGACCACCGGGCTTGGTGCTGCGTCAGGAGCTTTGTGGAAGAAAAATATTCAAGATTTTTGTGGTCGGTAACGATGTCTATGAGAATGGGGGAGCCTTCAAGGTAGTGGCACCAGGAGGTAAATGCTTCAAAAATCGCCAGTAACTCCTTGTCATGTGTGTTGTAGTTTAATTCTGCTCTGGTCAAAGTCTGGGAGAAGAATGCGACAGGGTGGAGTTCATTATCAGCCGGAGTTGTGATAGAGAGGATGGCAGCGACAGCATAGTCGAAGGCGTTGGTTTCGATAGTAATTGGAACATCCGGAGTCCAGTGAACAAGCACCGGAGCTGTTGTGAAAGCATTTTTAAGGCATTGGAAGGAATTCTGGCATAAGTTGGAGAAGTTCCAAGGGGTTTCTTTTCGAGTAAGACATGTGAGAGGAACCACAATGTCAGAGTAACCCTGGATAAAATGACGATAGAAGTTGGCGAACCCCAGGAAGGACTGTATGTCCTTGATCTTCCGAGGTTCTGGCCATTCCAGGATTGTTTTAATTTTGTCGGAGGCCATGGAGAGGCCGGAGGGAGAGAGTACATATCCGAGGTACTCAACTGCGTCGGAATGGAATTTGCATTTCTCTGCTTTGGCGTATAAGCCATTGGCACAGAGATGTCGGAAGACTTCTCGGACGTGTTTTCGATGCGATTCCATGTCATGGGAGTAGATCAGAATGTCGTCGAGGTAAACCACAATGCAAATGTCGAGCATATCTGCGAAGATACTATTGACAAACCGCTGGAAGGCCACCGGAGCATTGGTAAGTCCGAAGGGCATGACAAGCCATTCAAATGATCCATAGTGAGTGCGAAAGGAGGTCTTCCACTCGTCTCCCTCCATAATATGGACCAAATGGTACGCATGACGGAGATAGATTTTCGTGTAGACTTTTGCTCCGGAGGGAGCATCAAGGAGATTGGAGGTACGGGGAAGTGGGTAGCGGTCTTTGCGTGTGATTTTATTTAATCCTCGGAGGTCGATGCAGAGTCAAAGGGAGCCATCCTTTTTCCGGACGAACACCACCGGAGCTGTGTGCAGAGACATAGATTGGTGGATAAATCCAATGTTAAGGTGTTCATCGAGGAAGTCTCGGAGGGCTTGCTGTTCTGTGGAGGAGATGGAATAGATCTTTCCAACCAGAGGTTCTGCACCTTCTTCCAGGTCTATTTTCAAGTCGAAAGGATGATGAGGAGGAAGGGTATCAGCTTTCTTCTTGCTGAAGACATCCGCAAAGTCGTGGTATTCTGAAGGAACACCAACGAGGTCATCTTTCTCCGTATGAGAGGCAACGGAGGCAGAAGTGGAATGAGCGGAGATGTCTTCAGTAGACCAGAGTGAGAGGGCAAACTGGACTGATCCCTCCATCTTGCATGCGCAATGAAATGTGACAGCATTGACGAAAGAGATGTAAGGGGCTGTAAGTCCGGGTGCTTTAGGCAGATCCAAAGAGCGTTCCAAAGGTGTGGTATCGATGGGGGAAGGAACACTTGGAGGTTCAGAGGGTGATATCAGGGTTGGCATTCCCTCTGCAGGAGTTTGGAAAGTGATGCTGCTCGTAACCCAGTCAATCAACGGATTGTAGCGGGTAAGCCAGCAATGTCTGAGAACAAGGCTGCATGAGGAATTCAACGAGGTTATGAAGAACGTATCAGAGGTGGAAACATTGGAAATGAAGGAGATTGTTAGATCTATTGCTTGGGAAATTAATGAGGCTGAGGATCCGTCGAATAAACGGAGATTAATCGGAGGGATGGAGTATGTAGAGATTTGATGTTTTTTGATAAAAGCAGAATCTATAAAGCAATGAGTAGATCCTAAGTCAACAAGAATAGGTACATTCGAGATATTATGTACAGGGAGAGAGACGAAAGGATGGAGTGAATTCGGATCGGAAAGAGTGGATGCGTTGAGATGTAGTTCCGTGAGGACACAGTTCGGATCAACGCGACTCCCAGCCTGCATCAGCAAACCTACATTTTTTCTGAGTTATCAAAATCAATGACCTTGCTGAGCTGTCTGACTTGACTGACAGCATGCTATCAGTGCCACCATTCATAAGTAATTCATTGCTATCAGCATTCTCAGAGCTATCAACATATCAGCTTGTCAATTCACCAGTGATATCAGTCCCATCAGTCCAGCCAGTCAATCAATTAATCATTTGGTCAGTCTTGTCAGTCTTGTCATTCCATCACCCAGTCAGTCTATCAGTCAGTCAGGTTGTCAGTCAATCAGCCAAGTCAGTCCATCAGCCCATCAGCTGATTAGTCAGTCATCTCTGTCAGTCACATCAGTTGGTCAGTCAGTCAGGTGTGTCAGGTTTGTCAATTTGTCAGCTAGATAGTTAGTTAGTCAACCAGTCCATTCAATAAATTAGCTTATCAGCTTGTCAGTAAATCAGTTCAGTCAGTCAGGTCAATCTATCATTGATTAGGCCAATCAGGCCTGTCAGTCTTGTCATTGATTTCAATGACCCAGAAAAAATGTAGGTTTGCTGATGTGTGCGGATGCTCGAGAGTCGCACTCTATTTTTTCACTTCCATAGAAGCGGGGGTTGATACTGTGGCTTCCGGAGTTACGGTAGCAGCACAGGCTTTCGATGCCCTAGACGTGGACTTTGGGCAGTCTTTGGCAGAGTGTCCACTCTCGCCGCAGAAGAGGCAGAGATTAAACTTTATACAGCGCTGACGTTCCTCTGGAAGGAGTTCACTGTCTTTGGCTAGTTTTGAAGAAATGGCATCAGATTTGGAAGGGTTGATGTTTCCCTTTTTGTTATTGTTCCCTCGGGAAGAACCAGAGTTGGAACTGGAGGTCAAGGACATAGAAGAGCCCTTGGACTTGTCATCCTTGGGTTTGGAGGAGTTAGTTGGAGTAGAGCTTGACGACTTGCTAGAGGAATTATTGCCAGAGGAGTTTGATCCGGAGACTTTTGAAGCACGTGATATCTCATCCTTGTGCTCCCAGTATCTCTGGTTGATCTGTTGCGCTAAAGTACACATATTGTGAAGGTTGTTGGGTTTGCCATGACGAGCGATCTCATCCTTGATACGGTCCAGGAGTCCATTATAGAAACTCCGGTGGAGAGCACCGGGTCCCCATTCTTGGACTTGGTTCGCGAGACGGTTCCACTCGACTATGTATTTGGAAATGCGCTGAGTGTCTTTCATATGCAGTTGCTCCAGTTAAGCCTCTGCTTCAGCGACAGGATTGTGAGGACCGAAGTTGGTCTGGAGTTCATACCGGAATGATTGCCAATTGTCCATCCAGAGGGGATGGATTGCCAGAGGGGCAGTTCCAAGCAAGTCCGGCTGATCAGCACCCCAGAAATCTTCTTTGTTTTCCGGTAAGACTTAGAAAAGAGGACCATCGTCAAAAGAATGGTCTTCCGGAAGTGAGGTGAGCGCGGAGAGGGGCGAGCGTGCGTGCCATCGAGAAGACATGGATGGGGCGGCACGCTGGGTGAGACTGATGAATTCTCCAGGTACTGTACGTGAGCTGCCAAAGGCAGTTTGCAGTAAGTTGGAGCGTGAGGTTCGGGAAGTATGGGTAGTCATGACTGGAGTGAGAAGTTTTGACAAGCGTGATTACGAATATACTGTTAAGTCCGGTGGATGTCCAAGGTGTAATAGAATGTAGGGGCAGAGGTTTGACAGAGGTGTCGACAGAGAGGTTGACAGAGAGGTTGACGGAGGTACGGAGTCCGGAGTTATGAGGACGTTGGCGCAGGACTTATGTGTCGCGCCCTTGTCAATCCTTGTGTCCTCATATTTCAGAGGGAAATAGAGCTGAGAGAGGAGGGAATAGAGGGGAAGAGATCAGACTTGAAAGGGGGGAAACTTCATTGATATTCGTAATGGAGAAACTATGAAGAAGTACAGAGGGTTTATATACTACAGGGCTGAAGGTAACTCCGGAGCCAGAGTACCTACGTGATGGCGATGTACATAGGGACAGAAGACTATGAAATCTGGACGGGTGGTACAAACTATAATAAAGAATGTAGACTATAACGAAAGCAGATATAGGAAGGTACAAAGTCCAGAGTAGCAACTCTGTGGATGTCCGGTAGATTGGGTGTGGGGTTTATCCGGAGTTGGACCGGAGTTGGACTTGTGAAAATTAGGGATATGACAAGTGCGGACACTGAGGGTGTAGCACAGCTCTTCTTTGAAAAGGTCTTTCCCCACTTTGGACTCCACAACACGGTTATCTCAGACCACAGTCTGCAGTTTGCCTCAGCCTTCGCTCTAGAACTAGCAAGGCTCCTCGAGTATGACCCCCTCCTTTTGTCCACCTACCATCCATAGATCAACGGAGAAACAGAGCAGGTCAATCAGGAACTGGAAACTTACCTTCGGATCTTTTCCCAAGGAGATGCTACCCAATGGTCGGACATATTACCTATGGCAGAATTCTGTCACAACTCTTCCATCCATTTCATAACAGGAAAGACTCCATTTAGTTTAATGTTTGGGTATGAGCTGAGAGCTTACCCATCAATAGGGATCACCACCTTCCTTCCCACTCTAGAGAAATGTCTTGGAGACCTCAATGAGGCTTGCAAGGAAGCCACTGCTGCCCACTAGAAGGCACAATGATACATGCATGAACAAGTCATGTCCAAATTCAAACCCAGGAAAGTTGGAGATAAGGTATGGCTCAAAGTAGGGATTGTCATGGGTATGGTTAACCCACATGGGTAGTGGGTATGGGTGAGGGTATGCGAGAGCAAACCCATACCCATACCCACACCCACGACACAGGTATTACTACATTTGGGCACTACACTGAACCTCACATGTGATAACAAATGAGCTGCCATTTGTCCCAAGTGACACGACAGCTTGACAGCAATCTGTCAACAACACGGTCAACAGAAGAGCTCCGAGTCGGCATGTAAGGGTCGTCCAACAGCATGAGTGGCATTCTAAATAATTTTTTTCTACAAGCGACACGGAACAAGTGACATTTCAATCTGAAAAATTTTGCTGCCATGTGGCCAGCTACATTTTATGAACTGAAAGGGAGAAACACACTGTGCCACCCAACTAGCATAAAAGACCACTGCCCATAATTTTACCATTCATCCCAACATGTCTGTCCCCCCAATAGTTCCAACCAAGCGAGTCCTGAAAATGAGCAAAAGGGCAAAGGCATCTCTTGAGGACACCTCAGGAAAGCAAAAACACAATGAGACCAGGCCCACATGTGAAACGCAGACCGCACCAGCCATGAAGAAGAGTTGAGTAGAGAAAAATGGCAGCAGCCGGACGGCGGTGGATGCAACTGATGTGGGCAGGGTCAAGCTAGATGGGACTGAAGTGGATGAGCCTGGGAATGAGGAGACAAGGAATAATACCAAAGCACGCTCCCCAAGCATCAAAGTGATTGAGGACGTGAAAGAGTCACCAGAAGAGGAGCTAAGTTCGTCTATTGCCCATGGGCTATCTAGTATATTGGTTGTGCTGATGTGCAATCACTAGAGCATCTACAGAAAGAATGGACCGCACCTGTGTATAAGTTTTTTGATCCCATACCCATCATTAGGATCATCGATGGTCAGTGTGTCCATGAATTTAAATGCAGCACATGTGGATGTCATACCCGGATTCGTCGGTACCTAGACACCAGGGATGCCTGTTCTACCGGGAACATGCAAAAGCATGTTAAATCATGCTGGGGGGAGGAGGCCATCAAGGCTGCTGATGATGCCAAGGACAGAAATTATGTTAAGAAGTATGTAGTTGAAGGCATTCTACGGAACGGATCCATCACTGCCTCATTCGAACGGAAGGGAAAAGGGAAGGTGACTTACAGTCATCGGCAACACACTCGTGCTGAAACAAGGTATAGTTCTTGAAGTATCTGATTGAGTCCCATTGACAAGCATGATCTAGGGCTGAGATTGTTTGATGGGTCACTGAGAGTATGTGACCATTTGCAATCATCAAGGATCGTGGCTTTTTGAGCTTGATGAAGACTGGACGACCAGAATACTACTTACCATCCCCCGAAACGGTCTCACGTGATGTTAAACAAGTGTTTGCGCAGACAAGCAAACACGTCTCTAAGATGCTGAAGGTATGTGTTAGTATGAAACTATGAGCATGGTTGGCTAATGGGACTTATAAGGAATACCCAGGAAAGCTCCACTTCACGACGGATGCATGGACAGCGCCAAACCACCGTGCATATATTGCATTCCTGGTCCACTTGACGAAAGATGGTGATCCCCTGTCATTTCCGTTGGACATTGTTGAGGTTGTGAAAGTGAGTGTGCACTTACCAGGCCATCAATGGCGTGCTAACAATGAACAAGTCCCATACAGGCATTGAGCTTGCGAATGCCTTTTCACAAGTCCTAGACGACTTCGGATTAGCAGAAAAGGTAAGATTGTGTTGAAATAACCTACTGTTGACTGACGAATCTAGATTCTGAGTGTTACCTGCGATAACATGTCGAACAACAATGCAATGATTGATTACCTTGCAGAGATCATTCCGGGCTTTGGTGGGGCATCAAGTTGCACGTGGTGCTTCCTGCATGTTATTAACCTGGTCGCCAAGTCACTATGTCGCCTGTTTGAGGTCAAAAAGGTGGATGCTGATGCCGCATTGGATGCTGGAGTAGAGCGGGGCCAAAATGCGGATATTGAGGTTCATGAGGAAGTGGTGGTCCCAGATGAATACAAGGATGACAGTAAGATGGCCGATGAGGCGGTGGATAACAACAAGGGTTGGGTTGATGAGATAGACCAGTTAACAGCCAAGGAGCGTGCCGAGCTTGAGGAGAGCTTATGGCCATTAAGATTAGCACTAGTGAAGGTCAGTCACAGTCAGTCACACGGTAAACACAGATGTGCCCTAATTGTGGCCAATAGATTCAAAAACTTGCCTCCAAGATCATCAACTCCACCACTGTGCTGCTCCCGGCATGGAAACAAGCACTTCAAGACCTGAAGGTGTAACGCACAGCGTAGTAGTGACGTAGCGTGCTGCGATACGAGGAGAGGTTCGCGCATAATGAAGAGAGAGCGAGTGACGAGTAGAGGGATCCTCAAGGAATGATGCCGAGCTTCGAGACAACGTGAAGCCTAAGCTGGTCTCACCTATCTAGGAATCTCGCTAGACTCAGTGGTCACTAGAAACTACACTGGTATTGCGTAGAACTAGCTTAGGGAAATTACAGGAGGGCGAGAGAGTGCCCTTATATACGGTAGGCCCCTTCTAAATAAGGAAAGGATGTGCAGCATCCGCAGTAGCTAAAGTATGACTCGATGCGCAGCATATAAGTCATAGTGAGTCATGACGAGTCATAAGTAGAGGGCTGTGCCGCAGGCGATGAAGTCTGAATAAAGCGACTGCGGCAGAAATGGAATGGAAGTCTAAACAGGGTAAGGGCGGGGTGCCGTGTGAGTCGATAGAAGAATGAGATTGGGAAACGTATCTGGTATAATGGAGGACGACTCCATTATGAATACAACCGCGTACGGTAAAGAGAGCGAGACTAGGAGTCGAGTGAACGGAAAAGCGTAAAGAAAAAGAGTACCCCTTCGTAAACCATAACAGAAGGAGGCCATCTGGTTGATACTGCGCAATGTCATGACTCAGTGGAACTCCACATTTGATATGGTAAACTATGTGCTCACACATCGAGCGGCAGTTGATCTTCTTACCCAGCGGAGAGATTTGAGGAAGTACGAGATGGGTGATGAGGAGTGGGCATTATTGGAGTAGTTGCAGGATGTTTTGAAGGTAAGGTGTGGTGCAGTTTCCTTGAGGCTTTACTGCACATGTAAACAAATGTAACCTGGTCACCTAATCAGATTCTCAAGGACACGACCACCTTTTTCTCCCGTTCATCACCAAACCTTGCAACAGTGATACTGGCCATGGATCACATCAATGAAGACTTTGCCACAAAGCTCATGGATCATGATACATATCTCGCCAGCTATCTGGTTCTCAATTCACATTGCCAAGAGGACGCTCAACCGGTACTACAAGCTGACTGACAGCTCGGAGGTCTATCAAATCGCCATGGGTATGCACATTTTTTTCTGCACATTGCCAACACTAACTATGCTACCAGTATTGCATCCATGCCACAAACTCCAGTACTTCAAAAATGCCCAATGGTTACAGGAGTGGGTTGACACGGCAGATATCCTTGTGTGCAACACATTTGTGGAAGGCTATCAGACATTCAACCTGGACAACAACTCTATGGATGAGCTCAGTGATTTAGAGCAGCCAGCCTCGAAGAACATCTTCGATGACCTTCCTGCCCTTGCACTGCCCAGATCTGCAGACCTCTGCTCCAAAATCGAATGGTATCTGAGCACTGACATCGAACATGTCACTGATCCATTAAAGTGGTGGCATGACCACAAGACCATGTATCCATGTCTATCACGCATGGCCATTGACTATTTATCAATTCCCGGTAAGTTGTACAACATGTTTTCATAGTGTAGTGTAGTCTAATGGTTTGTTTACCAAGCTACCTCAGTCGACATTGAGCGTTTATTCAGCCGTGGCCGTCTCTTGCTCAGCCATGTCTGCTTGTGGCTGGGTGTGCAGTCCACACGTGCAGTTCTTTGCCTTGGATATTGGAGCACTCTCAGATTTGTCCAATCCAAGGATATCGAGAAGGTAACCAAACTTCCTGATGTTCAAGGGTCAGAGGATATGCCTGAGAGGGGGTGGGATGCGATTTCCGTCACGGATGATTAGACTACATATGTAGATTGTTTATTGTTCACAATCATAGCCATAGCCATGGGTATACCCGCAGGTCTGTTTTCTTAGACCCGTGTGCATACCCGTACCCTCCAGTGTGGGTATAGACTTGTGGTGGGTACAGGTACGGGTATGGCCCAAGATACCCATGGGTATACCCGTGACAATCCCTAGCTCGAAGGCTGTAACCTGAAACTCTGATACCCCTCTTGAAAACTAGCCCCTCAACACGAGGGACCATTCAAAATTTCACAGGTCATATTGCCTGTTTTATACAAACTCCACTTGCCAAAGACATGGAAAATCCACAATGCCTTCCACACATCACTTCTGACTCCCTATTGGGAAACTGCCAAACACAGACCAAACTTTGTTCCACTTCTGCCAGACATAATAGACAGAGAAGAGGAATTTGAAATTGAACAAATCTTAGCCCATTGGGGCTCTGCTCAATGCTGCCATTATCTTGTTTCATGGAAAGGATACCTGTCCTCCGAAAACACCTGGGAACCCAAGTCCAATTTAGGACATGCTGGAGTACAGGAACCGTTCGTATTTGTGATACAGAACCAACCGTACAGAAACAAACGAGGGAATGAGAAGATGTTGCGGCCGAGGCCCATACCATCAACGTCTTCAATAGGAAATGCCAGATGAACAAAATACAGCAACAACGGGCTCTGTGGTGGAAGCAAAACATCGATCTGTTACTCACAGCAAGGACCAATGAGGTTCATCTGAAGGTACCTGACGTGGAACCAACCACGCAGCGAGAGGAGATACCAGGGCTCATAGAATGTGAGGAGGATGATGATGAAGAGCCAGCTGGACCCTCTATTAAGAAAACTATGATTTTGACTTCTCTCGCACAAGACGTGAAGAAGACCAAGACGGAACTCCCACAGGACTTCCGAGATTTTGAGGATGTCTTCCAGAAAAAGGACAACAGTCCCCTTCTACCCTACCGGTCATTCGATCATGGCATAGATCTAGACAACTCTTTCCAACCCAAGGTTGCCAAGGCCTACCCGCTTAACCCTAAGGAGCGAGAGGCATGTAAAGATTTCATTGATGAACACTTGAAAGCCAGACGTATTCACCCATCGAACTCCCCCATGGCATCTCCCTTCTTCTTTGTCTCGAAGAAGGACAGTAATCTTCGCCCCTGCCAAGACTACCGCTATCTCAATGAGCATACCATCAAGAATGCTTACCCTCTCCCGCTTATTGGAGACTTGATGGATCAGCTCAAGGGATCTTGTTACTTCACCAAAATGGATATTCGATGGGGCTATAATAACGTCCAGATCAAGACTAAAGACGCCTGGAAGGCGGCATTCATTATGCCCTTCGGCCTCTTCGAGCCTCTCATCATGTTTTTTGGCCTGTGCAACAGTCCCATTACTTTTCAGTTGTCCATGGACTTCATTTTCAAGGATATGGTAGTGGATGTAACGCACAGCGTAGTAGTGATGTAGCGTGCTGCGATACAAAGAAGAGTTCGCGCGTAGAGAAGAGAGAGCGAGTGACGAGTAGAGGGATCCTCGAGGAATGATGCCGAGCTTCGAGACGATGCGAAGCCTAAGCTGGTCTCACCTATCCAGGAATCTCGCTAGACTCGGTGGTCACTAGAAACTACACTGATATTGCGTAGAACTAGCTTAGGGAAAATACAGAGGGGCGAGAGAGCACCCTTATATACGGTAGGCCCCTTCTAAATAAGGAAGGGATGCACAGCATCCGTAGTAAGTAAGATATGACTCGGTGCGCAGCATAAGAGTCACTACGAGTCAGAACGAGTCATGAAGAGTCATGACGAGCTATAAATAGAAAGGCTATGCTGCAGGCGGTGAAGTCTGAATAAGGCGACTGCGGCGGAAATGGAAGGAAGTCTAAATAGGGATATAGGCGGGGCGCCATGTGAGACAGAAAGAGAAGAGAATCGGGAACGTATCTGGTATAATGGAGGACGACTCCATTACGAATACAACCACATACGGTGAAGAGAACGAGACTAGAGGTCAAGTGAACGAAAAAGCGTAAGAAAAAGTGTACCCCCTCGTAGACTGTAACAGTGGAAGGATGGTTGATCATCTACATGGATGATATGTTGATCCATTCTAGGGATCTTAACAAACATCACCAACAAACAAGGCGAGTTCTAGAATGGTTACAAGAAAACTGTCTCAGCCTCAAACTAGAAAAATGTACTTTTGACGCATCCGAGGTTGAATTCCTCGGGATGGTCATTAAAGAGGGTATCATCACGATGGACCCTACCAAGGTTTCAGCAATCTCTTTCTGGGAACCACCTATGTCAGTTCGCGCAGTCCACTCATCCATAGGGTTCTGCAACTTTTACTGCAAGTTTATTCTGAACTTCTTGGAAATTGCTAGGCCGATCTTGGATTTAACAAAGAAAGGGCAGCTGTGGTCCTGGACGCATGAGCAACAAAAGGCTTTCGACCTCCAAAAGGCCTTCACTTCTAAACCCATGTTGGTGATGCCAGATATCTCCAAGCCATTTTTCATTATGACCAACGCATCTCTAATGGCCTCTGGAGGAGTTTTGATGCAGAAGGATGCCAATGGTGACTTACACCCTTGCTGCTACATCTCTAGCATGTTCTCACCAGTGGAACAAAATTACGATATATACGACAGAGAACTTCTAGTGGTTATACCTGCACTAGAAGAATGGTGACACTATCTGACTAGAACCAACCAGCTTGTAACTGTGCTCACAGACCACAAGAATCTGTGCTATTTCAAAGACCCCCAAAAGCTATCTAGGCAGCAAGCTAGATGGCTACTAATGCTACAGGACTATGACCTCCTGCTCCAACATGTACCCAGGAATAACATGGCCCCGGCGGACGCTCTCTCTCGGAAGGACATGTTGGACACATCAGCCGACAATGCCAAAGTCATGCTACTCCCAGGAGAGCTATTTTTGAAACAGATCGACACCGACCTCTGAACTGTTATCGAGCAGTCAACCACCCACGATGATTTTGTCATTAATCAGCTTTGCCAACTCCACGAGGGTACCTCGGGAATCCCTCGTTCTTCTATTCATGATTGGCGATATGATGATGGCATACTCTACTTTAAGGACAGAGCCTACGTCCCTGAGACTCACCAGAACGACCTCCTCCACGTGATCCATGACTCACCCGCAGGTGGTCATGGTGGTTACTGCCGAACCGTAAATCAGGTACAGCGTGACTATTGGTGGCCTGGACTCACCTTCTTTGTGCGACGCTTCATCCAGGGCTGCGCAACTTGCCAGGCCAACAAAGTCAACACCCATCCCACCATCCCACCTCTCACCCATCTCCCAGTTGCTTCCTCCTGTCCCTTCCAGTGTTTATCGGTCGATCTCATCACAGACTTGCCACCGTCACATGGTTTTGATTCAGTTATGGTCGTGGTTGACCATGGCCTTACTAAGGGGGTAACTTCACCCCAACTCACAAGAGTGCGGACGCCAAGGGCATAGTGCAGCTCTTCTTTGAAAAGGTCTTTCCCTGCTTTGGACTCCATGACAAGGTTATCTTGGACCATGGTCCACAGTTTGCCTCAGCCTTTGCTCTAGAACTAGCGAGGCTCCTCAAGTATGATCCGCTCCTCTCTTCCACCTACCACCCACAGACTGATGGAGAGACGGAACGTGTCAATCAGGAATTGGAAACTTACCTTCGGATCTTTTGCCAAGGAGACGCCACCCGATGGTCGGACCTATTGCCAATGGCAGAATTCTGTCACAACTCTTCCGTCCATTCTATAACAGGAAAGACCCCATTTAGCTTGATGTTTGGGTATGAGCCAAGGGCTTACCCATCGATAGGAACTACCACCTTCCTTCCCACCTTAGAGAAACACCTTGGAGACCTCGAGGAGGCTTGCAAGGAAGCCACTGCTGCCCATGAAAAGGCACAGCAATATATGCATGAACAAGTCATGTCTAAATTCAAACCTTGGAAAGTTGGAGATAAGGTATGGCTCGAAGGCTGTAACCTGAGACTCTGCTACCCTTCTCGAAAACTAGCCCCTCAATGTGAGGGACCTTTTGAAATTTCACAGGTCATTTCACCTGTTTCATACAAACTCCGACTGCCCAGTACATGGAAAATCCATAATGCCTTCCACGCATTGCTCTTGACTCCCTATCGGGAAACCACTGAACACAGACCAAATTTCATTCCGCTTCCACCGGACATAATAGATGGAGAAGAGGAATTTGAAATCGAACAGATCTTAGCCCATCAGGGCTCCGCTCGACGCTGTCACTACCTCGTTTCGTGGAAAGGATACCTGTCCTCCGAAAACACCTGGGAGCCCAAGTCCAACTTAGGACATGCTGTGAACCTCTTGAACGAATATAAGGCCAGGGATCCAATCGCCTTCCCTCCTTAAACCCTCAATTCCTCACTTGCTTTTGAGTCGAGCCCAAGCTCCTCAATTGTCGTCACCATTCTTACCAAACTCTTGATGTCCTCCTCGTCGCTTAATGCAGTACCCTTCCAACTACCAGTCCATATCCACTGTCTCCCAGACTGTTCCCAATGAATCCTCTTCGCTTCTGCATTGGAGAACCCCACTATCGCCCATGCCTTATTGCGCCTACCCGCTTATAGAGACAGCCAGATTCTCCAATATTTGGGAATCATCTTTTATATGTACACCACCGGACGGACACTCCATGCCCAGCTCTTTCCAGATGGGACCCTGCCTGTCTATGCCACTGCCATGGAACAGGCAATCCATGCCTCTAGAGACACCATCCTTGATGCCTTCCATGACCACGGATTCTCCGATGCCCTCTCCGCAGTACATACCCCCCTGTTCATGCATGTTCTGCGACCCATCGTCAACACTCTCCCCACCCATCTATGAGCTGACTACCTGGACAACAACCCAGGTCATCCCTGGGACGGCAACTCTTGGGCTCGAAACCCAAAACAAACCATCTGGGATGACGACTCCACCATCACCCCCAGCTCTCCCTCGACCCCCAACTCCACATCCACAGAGCCACTACCTGTCCCACTTCCAAACCCTCCCACAGCTAGTGACGATCCCGGAGCCGGAAGTTCTGGCACTGCTCCAGGACTTAGCAGCAATACTGTTCCCAGATCTCTCGCCACTCTCCCTGCAGACCACCCCGACATCCTCACTTTCCTCACTACCATACCCCTCCTTGGATGAGGGACCCCTACCCCAGAGCCCAAGCATGTATTCCCCGCTTGAGAACATCCCACCACTCCGACACCCTCCCGTCGTCCTCATAAATTCAAATGAGGTAGCGCAACAGTTTCTTTCGGACTACCCAGCTCCTTGGCACGAGCTGTGGGCAAACGTCCTGAGGGATATCAAGGAAAGCCGAGACAGGCAACTCCATTCCCCACCTCCCATTGCTATAACAAGGACTTCGCAGCGACACCCTCACCGTCACCAGGATGTTCCTCCTGACCCATCAACATAGACGCCATCCCATTGATCCCTCCTACTCTCTCTCACCCCACCCTCAGCCGTTGCTTTGTCTGTGGCCAAAGAGGCCATCTTTGCACCGATTGTGGATGTTATGAATGCCCTTTCTGTTGCATGACCGCCCCAGGGCATATACAGGCCTACTGTCCTCACTGTCATTGTCAACTTTGCGGGAAGTTGGGACACTCAGAAGAGTTTTGCCCAACCCAACATAATCCTCTTGACAACTATGATCTGACTGACTATGAGGTGAATGAAGGGGACATGGACTAGAAGTCTCACAGGTGCTTTGGCTGTAGGAAGGGGGTAATGTTATGGTTTACTGAGGGGGTACACTTTTTCTTTGTTCTTTCATTCACTCGACTCCTAGTCTCGCTCTCTTCACCGCACGCAGTTGTATTCATAATGGAGTCGTCCTCCATTATACCAGATACATCTCCCGACTCTTCTCTATTTCTGTCTCACACGGCCCCCCGCCTATACCTACATGTAGATATCCTTTCCGTTCCGCCGCAGTCGCCTTATTCAGACTTCATCGCCTGTGGCATAGCCTTGCTTTCTGACTTGACATGACTCTTCATGACTTGTATTGACTCTTATGCTGCGCATCGAGTCATACATTTGTGACTCACTACAACTAGAGGTGCTGCGCACCATTTCCTTATGTAGAAGGGGCCTACCATATATAAGGGTGCTCTCTTGCCCTCCTGTATTTTCCCCAAGCTAGTGCTACGCAACACCAGTGTTGTTTCTAGTAACCACTGAGTTCAGTGAGCACTTAGTTCATACCTGAATAGGTGAGACCACTTAGGCTTCGCATCGTCTCGAAGCTCGGCACTTGGACTACATACTTCACTCGCACCCTCGCTCTTTCTTCATCCTTGCTCAAGCTTAGCATCTTAGTATCGCAGCATGCTACGCTGTGCGTTACACTTATGCCATGCATTGAGTCATACTTTAGTGACTCATGATGACCAGAAGTGCTGCACACCATTACTCTATTAGGACGCTCTCTTGCCCTCTGTATTTTCTCTCTAAGCTCGTTCTATGCAATACCAGCGTTGTTTCTAGTGACCACTGAGTTCAGTGAGCGCTTAGTTCATACCTGAATAGGTGAGACTGCTTAGGCTTCGCATCATCTTGAAGCTCGGCACTTGAACTACAAACTTCACTTGTACCCTCGCTCTCTTCTTTGTCCTCACTTGAGCTTAGCATCTTAGTATCACAGCATGCTACACTGTGCGTTACAGTCATCCAGAGGTCTGCCAGCACAATAGCAAAAAATCTATTGTTCCATGGTCCAAACTGTACAACCCTAGCTCATGGTGCTGCCCTGGTCGCTTCCTTTTGGCACTCTTGGTAAGTAGTTCATGCCCATCATTGTGGGACTTTGTAAGTAGGATTGAATCTACTTTCCCATAGGCCTTTGTTGTCCATTCATTATAGACTCTCTGGATAAACTGCCTAATGGGGCTATATTAACAGAGTTAGAATGAACTGGAACCCACACATGGACCAGGCCATGACTCATCATCAGCTGATTGTGTGTAATAGAGTATGAGTAAGTGTTCTTTCTATAACTAGTACCAGGTACCATGATTAGGGGTTAAACTGGGCTATCACCAAACATGTGACCATGTGAGACTTCCAAGTTTAGACAGGCTGTCTATAACATTGTAAGTTACATCGTGGTACCTGGTACCCACCTATATATGGAAAGGTACCCAGCTCCTGATTGGACTGGCTTTTGCCGGTCCAATGAGAGTGTGGGACACTACCATATTTGGTGTGGGTACTGGGTACCACAACTGGACTTACAATGTTATAAGGGCTAGCTTATGTAAGCGATGCCCTTTGTCATCCAGTTGCAGTCATGTGTGTGCATAGCACCAGTAGAGATAGTGGGCCCATAGGGGCTTTGTTTAGTTGTATTTGTTGTGGTTATTATAGAGTTTAATTTAATGCTAGGGAGGCCCAGTTTGCCCAGGCCTAGACTCAATGATGTGATGGTTGCTAGGTAACATGATGCAACACTTGATGGTGGTAACTTCTTGTTTATTTCCTGATCAGGAACTGGGGGTGTGGGAACATGGTCTGTGCACCATCACCAAACCCTATAAATGGGTGGGACTCCAAAGTCGAAGTTTTATCATTCCAATGGATGCCTTCTCAGCATTCTCATTGTTGAACTCCCCCTCTCCATCTCAATCCCAGGGGTACACAGGGGGTAATCAGCTAGGTGATCCCTCCATCTACCTATCCCCTACTATCCCCAACCCAGAGTTCTGTTGTCACATCGCCCCCCAGCGTACAGAGTAGAACCAACTGATGACTCAAGAGTCATTCCCAGGGACGCCTGATGTATTCCAGGTGTATCTCGCCCAAGCAGGTAAGTATGGCTTTGTTTCCTTTTTTGTTTGCTAACTTCTTTGTAGCCATTGCACCTACTATGGTGCCTGCTGTGCCAGAGGTCTGCCAGTCTACCCCAGGGGCTGTGCAGACTCAAGAGAACTTTCGCTGGGGTAGCAAGAATTATCTTCTCACATATGCCCAAGTAAGTAATATATTGATATGATGTGGGCATTACTAACTGAATTGTTCACAGGTGGGTGACATTCCTTTCCAGGAAGTCACCAACTTCTTTCAGGGTATGTGCCCTAAGCCAGCCACTTGGAGGGCTGTGCTGGAGACCCACCAAGATGGAAGTCTTCATTGGCATGTGATTGTCTCCTTTAAGGAGAAATTGCAGTCAAGGAAGGCTAACCTCATGGATATCAAGGGTATTCACCCTAACATCCAAAAGTAAGTACTTATCTAATCTGGTATTATATAATATACTAATCCCTTTGTAGTCTCAAGAACCACAGGGATCTGGAGCAGACCTGGGAATACATCCATAAGGAGGCTGCCACCCCTATGGCTGGACCCTGTCACTGCGTGCAGATCGCAAGTCAGCATACCTAACAACTATTTTCAGGGGAGAGTAACATACCAAAAAGGTATGTCTTGCATGGCCCCCAACAAACATGGTGCATGGCGGTGATGAGGTGGAGGTACCAACACAGTGGGATAGCGGCTTGGAACTGAGGTACAGCAACTCTCCTTGGAATACAACTCCTTATCCTTGGGCCAAAACTTGTCCAAAATTTTCGTTCCTATAGAGGGCTGGCAAGGTGATATCATGTTAACATTTCCATCGCACACGCGCAGTCAAGACGAATCACTGTGTTGGGTAGAGAAACCCCAGACGGTATGTCAATGGCTACATCCGCCATGGACAAGGGATCCGCCAACTCTGACGCTAGAGTACAGCTAGGGGAGGCCGATGCAGTGGAAGAAGGCGAGGAGGAACAGGAGAAGATTGTCGAACGGCACTTCAGTGTAAATGTAAGATAAAATGGGATGGAAGTCCTCTTTTTGACCAGAGGGCGCATTGTGAGAGGGACCTTCACCAGTGGGGACGAGCTGATGCATGTTTAAGTCGTGTTGGAGTGACACAAGGTCAAAGGGTGTGATAAATGGAACAGGCGAGGAAGGCATGCCGCTGTCAAGTCGCTTCACAAAGGTAATATGTGTGTCATCTGAATGCCCTCCCAACCGAGTCTTATACTCGAAGATGGTGGACCAGGCCATGATGTGATGGTCTCTTGCACAGAATATGGAGTGTGGAAGAACGGAGGCAGACAGTGCCTTTTTGTGCCAAAGAGGTCAAAGAGACGAATGTGGGGTACCACTGCATCTGAAAGAACTTCGATGAGCTGGACATGCATCATTATGGTAATGTTTCCTCACAGTGTGGAGTCTGGGCAGCTCACAGAAGAATGTGATGGTGACCAGACCAGGGTCTCATTGCAATTTCCGAAACAATGCGGCAACCGACACTTCTGTTTCATTACAGTACAGCATGGACAGGACATGCTGCAAACAACCACATGTGAGATTTGGGAGGCTTTACACAGTCTGGTGGGGTCACTCACCGGGTGGAGACTGGCTGCTCCCAAGTAGCCAGAAGCCCAGCCATATCTTCGAACCACTGGACGAGGGCCGCAACCCTGCTCACGACAGCATTGCTGGGGCCCTGATAACAGATCTCAGCGATGGGCCTATTTTATGGATGCGAAGGCAGTCAATGTGACGGTATTGCCTGTTTCCCAGTGACCAACAATCAAACAAGTGTGCATGAGAACATATTGCCTTGTTTTAGCCCTGGAGAGGGTCCAAGTCCACACCAGGCATCTGTGGTATCTCTCCTAAAGCTGTCAATTTACAAACTGCACCTTGATCATAGGCTTCAAATTCGTTGGCATATCCAACATGAATGAAGAGGTGCAGAAAACCTGCAACAAAATGTGACAACATTTCGGGGAATGCAGCACCAAAGTTGGCCTTGGATGCAAAAATATGTTCTTCGAGGCATTCTTTCAAGCCTTTTTGAAGAAGCTCAGACATGTAGTGGTCGAGATAGCTAGCGTAATACCTGGGACCTGAGTAGGGCTCTCATTAATGCAGCAGTATGCTGAGATATCAGCTCAGTGATGTACCGCTTGTCACCCAAGTGTTTATAGAAATTTTGTTTGCTGATGGGCACGGGTGCTGCAAAGGCAAGGCGCTGATGCTCGCAGTGGGTAGCATATGTGGCCTTAATGACATGTCCGGGTGCACCCAGTGCCCAGATCACAAGAATATGGTGGGCAGCATGGCTATGAGCTATGTCAAAGATGGAGATTTGCATTTTTGGTGTATGACGTACTTCTGGAAGCCCTTGTAGTTGAAGAAGATATGCCATCGCACATGATTGTCGGAGAGTGTCTCTATGAGCGCCTGTGTTGATGCTTGGTCGATTCCAGGGAAGGTTCTGGGAGAGAACACAGAAGGAGGGGGAGGCAGGGGATTAAAGAGCTTATCCAGAGGGGCTCAACGAGGACCACTGACGGCTGCAGCTGCCTTGGGAGAGTAATCTGAAAGTCCATGGGTTGTCATTTCTTCGGGTGGATGCTGGGTCGGGTCCACTCCTGGACGATGAAAGGGCCTGTTGGAATCTGGATCATATTCACTGCTGGAGGGCATGGGGTTGTCCACCCATGTGACCATGTTGTGCAAAACAGGGCTGTGCTCTGTCCGTATGCGCTGCGTGTCTCTCATGCGTCCACATCCACGTCTACACTCTCATCGATCGATCGCTATCCGTGATCCTTTTGCGACCTTTGTCTCTCTGCAGTATGGACACCAGGCTACTTTCACTACCATATGAAAAGAGGGCACTACAGTTCGCTCCCTGAAACTCGCAGCCTCTCCGCTGCATGTCTCTCAGTCATGTGTCTCTACCTCTATGCTCCCATCCATTGATCGCAGTCTGCCATCCTTTCGTCTGTCTGTGGTATGCTCTCCATGCCACCTTCGCTACCATACGAAAGGAGTGCGGTACAGGGCAATGAAACGAGTGCCAGACAGTATGCTCCTTCACTCTCTGAAATCGTCGTTTTCCTCCCTCTCCACCACTGGGTTGTCGTGCGTTGCGATCGACTGTGCCTCCGGCATTGCTCATATTATGTCCTACATCTTGTATTACGTAAGCCCTAATGTGTTAAATCACCGTTGATCGTCGTCTAGGGCCACTTTGGACAGACCAACCCCTGGCTAAATCTTCAGATAGAAGAAGCGGCATAAGTGAGATGTCCAATGTTGTCGGATCCAGTGTGCAAGACTCACAGTGAGCGGGAATGAATGGTCACTGATATATTGCGAGAGTACATAATGTATGCCATGTACGATGAAATTCACAAGGGGTGTACACAGTGACTGTGGTTCCCTTCCCTCGAGCCTAGCACTGAAATCTTCCAGGTGGGCTCAGTGTCCCAGAATTTACCTTGGTTAGTTTGGTAGTAACCTGCCCAATTGATGGAGGGGGGCGGGTTTCTGACGGTGATAACTTTCCTGGACACCTATGTACCAAACTTATTTTGGGGAGAAAGGGCCAGATGCAGGCTCACGCAGACTGCTGGCAAGCATTGTCAAAACATGAAGTTTCAACAGATCTGAGGCTCTGAGTAAGTAACACACAGGCGAGCTGTCTATCATGAAATGGTTTCACCCACCCTCTTGCTGTGACACGTGTCTGTCCTTTTAAATCGTGCTTCTGTCTGAATGTCGGCCTCAGCTTCCAAAGCCTACCCTCTCCAGCGAGCCTCCCAGCAGTAAACCATTAACCCACCTTCATCTGTCTTACTATGCTGTTCAACAAACTTGCGCTCACGCTCCCCGGCATCGTCACCATTGCAGCTGCGTTGCTGACCATGAATGATGTACTCTCCCGAGGATGCCAACCTGGTCCTCCGTCACAAGAGTGAGTATCGAAATGCATAATGATTGTCTGTCACTCAAAAACCTTCGGTTACAAGTGGGACTCAAAACTTTGGCCCTTGCCTGCCATTATAGAAGATGATCAGTTGGAATGGCTGCTGTTTGTGTGGTCAGGAGTGTTTCATTAGCTGTGCAGTGTGTTGCATAGATTTCACTCTCACCCTTCACTACAGTGAATTTTCTACTACTTCGATCCCCTGTTAGTCTCATGAGAACAGGTCAACAAAGGTTACTTAGTAGCAGAATTTGTTTGATGTAACAAATGTGCTTCATCATTTGTGGCTCCAAGGCAGGTTGCAGACTCGAAGGTACATAGGTCCATACCTGGGTCAAGTACACTGGCACCGGCATCACTGCTCTTCGCACGGAGGTACTCCGGCCATTGTTTCACAAACCATTCCAGCACCAAGATGGTGCACGGTTACAGTACTTACAGTAATTGAGCGGCATGGTGGTCAGTATGGGGGTGGACAAGAACTCGGATGGTTCCGGGATTCTCCGGCGGAATTCCCCCACCGCTGAACCATGTACTACAACAGCACATTATTTTCTCGATTATAGACGAGTCTGGATACCTCCTGCCGTCCCAAGAGCACGATGAACCCTCGTCAGCCAACATTGTGACTCTCTGGTGGGCAGCTCAGAAGGCACAGGTGGACTATTTCCTCGCTGAGAACGCTATGCTCTCAATTCACCTCTGCCTCCGCAGACCTTTGTGTCAAGCTGTTGGGGACATTGGAACCACCTACCCCAACCTTAGAGGTCTGTGTTGAGAATCAGTGACTAAAGGTCTAGCCTTTCTCTTATCTTCTTGTCAATGGTCTAGACTCTTATCTCTGATATGACATGTTGATGATTACTCATACTTAGTAAGACCAGCCGATAGCTTATCTATTGTGTCTTGGCATATGTCATACTTGCTGACATATTCTTCCATGATGTTCCATAGGATTCTATGGTACGACTTTCTATTTACCATACATAGTATAGGAGTATACAAGTACAAACATATCTTACATGTATATAAACCAGGCCTTACAGCCTGGTAATGATAACCGAACATCTCTGTTCTCTCCTCTGATCCAGTGTTGAGTCCCACTCCACTACATCTACCCAATCTACCTCAAATCTATTCCTCCTCTCCCATATGGAAAAGTCTTGTGAGTTTTCCACACAAGTCTGTGCTGGTGCTGTAGAAACCCTGGGATTATATTCCATTATTTCCTATCCCATTTTCTACAGTCTGTACTCTGAAGAATGCCATCACTTCACGCTGAGCATCTGTCATCCATGACCAGTTGATGACACTTTGAATGGTGAGCGTATCGTCTCAACCAAGTGCCGTGTGGCTCCCTTGACCTGTTGGCTCACAGTTAATCTCATTTGGCTGTTGCACTGCATACATGTATGAATAATGCCAAGGCAGTGACTTCTTCACACTACTGACAGCCTGCAGGTTAGCAAATGGGATCTTGAATCCAATCCTCGGACTAAAAGACGCCTGGGGACTCCTGAGTGCAAGATCTAGCTCTTGTTGGGTGAGGACACATCCTATCTTGATTGCTTCGATGCCGATGACGGACCACCCCTGGTGCCAGGTTCTTTGGTATTTTCGGGATGTACTACTCTCTCAATTATCTCACCATTTCAGATGCCGTCGCTATCACATTTCTTAACCCGTTTGCTGTCATGTTAACAGGATACCTTCTCCTTAAGGAGACTTATACAAAGCGAGATGCAATAGCAGGCGGTAAGGGCTCAGCATTCAGCCACAACTAATGCATTGACCAATTTGATTCTAGTGTGTAGTCTTGTTGGTGTCATCCTTATCGCTAGATCTACATTCTTGTTTGGAGATAAGACAGAGGGAGATGATGATTCTAATGTCACCTCCTTCAAATGGTTGCATGCTGTGGGGTGAGGAACATCTTCTGATCAATCCAATTTCTCATCGACGCCATTCAAGTGCTGCTCTGATAGGTGTATGTGGTAACACTGGGACATGTACGTTGACCTGCTCACGGTGGTACATCCCTATGCACTAATTTCTCTGGTTCCAAGCCATCACAATGAGAGCCATTGGGACACGTGCTCACCCAATGCATGTCATGCCCTTCTTCTCAGTTTTCTGTGTCATTGTGGGACCTATTGTGTTGGTTTTCATCTTTGTCTAGTAGAAGGATATGATTCTGATTTCCTTATAGAATGGCAGTGACACGGGAATCAGTGGTCTTTCCCATGACCTGGAATTGGATCACACTTTTACTCATCCTTGGGTTCTCCAGCATCATAGGGCAGGTATGGCGTCCCGTTGTAAAAGCATGCATCCATGACCCAAATTTGACTTGACACCAAGTTGCTGTTGACGGTAGGATTACATTATGAAACAGCCACACAGGGTTCTTTGGGATCATTCTCTGAACTCATCTTTGCTGCTGTGCTGCAGCTTGTCATTTTTGGCATGGTACCTCCTCTCTTGTCTGTTGCAGGGGCTACCATTATCATTGGTGTGCAAGTATACGTCCATACCTCTGTCGTGCACTTCTGAATATCCATGCATATGTTTGTGTCTCTCCAGCTCTCAAAGAAGACCCCAGCGGACCAACCGCCAGTGGCAGCAAGTCCAGATGATGTCGAAGAGGGGCTGCTCGGTTCAGACAATGTGGGCCCGTCGCTGAATGCAGAGCTGCCATTTGGGAGAGCAGATATTGGGGAAGAAAGCTAGGTGTGAAATGGGGTTCCAATGTTGGGTCAGATGCCCCGGTCAAAATGGGGCCATGGTGACTCCGTAATGTACAAAGGTATTTATTTAAAGCCGCCATTTTCAGGAGCAGTGTGCTGGTTCAATGGCAGGATGGCACTACCATGAGGAATGCAACTGCTGGCAGAGGCGTGCAGTAGCGCGTCCCTTCTGTTTACCCTCCTTCCTTGTCCATGACTCTATGGACCATTCACCTATCATACAACAACCATGTGCTGTGTACTTGTGTCTCACTTCGTACTTTGTTCTATCTGACATATGAGTAATCCGGGCTGCTCGAGGCCATACAATCAGAGTGCCGCGCCGAACTCCCTTGTTCTTCCTCTAGATTGATGCCCACATGTGGAAAGAGTACATGATGTATGCACAGGGATCCCACTCTTGTTTGCATCATGGCTCTGAGTCAGCAGCACGGCTTGGGGGAAACAGGGATTCTATACAACCAAGATCAAGCTGCGTGCGTGAGTGGGCAGATGCTATTCCAAAGATGGGGAAATACAGGAGCGAGATACAGATACATAGAATCCAACTTGGGTAAATCGAACATAAACATATACATTGGCACAAATTGGAATGAGATAATCAGGAATATCTGGGAATGAGACAAAAGAAATCCTAACACTGACGCTACCTTATGACAGGAGGCTAGAGCTAGAGCCTTGAGCACTCCTCGACAAAAATCACCAGTTTCACATGACATGTTCTCCTGCCGCAATGCCATTCCACCAAGGAGATGCGGATTGGGCGTGTGCAAGAGCGATGTTGCTTCCCAAACGTCCTGTATTCACTGCAGAATTAGCTGCGTCATGACTTTGCATCCCGAATTCCCAAGTGTAGTCGGCCGCCAGCCCTGGCTGGCATGTCACAAGTACACTGCAACAAGATTAGCATGACAGGATATGACGGGATGGACAGACGTACCACAGGTAACATAGGGATGCTCAGACGCTCTAGGGACATCCATCATGATGATCAAGTCCATTCGACTAGAATGGTGGCTTTGCCCTTGCAGAGCATCAATGCAGAGTCAAGAGAGAATAGCAGCCAAACCTACCAGGACAAAGGTCGCAAGAAAAGTATCGCGCACTTGCTCTTCAAGGCTTTTCAGTGCTTGACTCCACGGTCGCCCTCTAATTGATTTTGCATTTTTCAATTTTTTTGATGTCCTCACTTTTTCATGCTGCCACCCATCGATATCGCTTCTGTCGTAGGTAGGGATCGGGTGGTTTCCATCGTCGCCACCTCTGTCGCAGGTAGACGTCAGGAGGTCTTGGTGAGCTCTTAGTCATGATCTGGACTATAGGGCCTTCATCCAGGGCTGACAAACATCGCTGTGCCTGTAGGTATTTCTCAGCACTCCCAGCAAATGAAAGATAAAATGGACCCACCTCAAAGCTGAGACAGCTACTGAGGCTTGGAGAGGTCTCAATGTAAACATCTGATCCACTAAAACCCTTCTGCAAGCGTAAAGTTGGCTGATGGATAAACGAGAACGATTCGGGAGGAACATACCCTCAGGTCGATACACCCTGGAATGCATCAGTCTTCCTTGTAGACAGAGATCGTCTTGCACAGTGTTTCGATCGACGATGTACTCTACAGTATTGGAAGAGTGACCGGGATCAGGGATAAATGCCAACCAACTTCAATATGATGGCTTACCTCTAGACCAACAAACCCTCTCACTTGACCCAACGTCTTCCCAGCGGTTCCAGCGAAAGGAACCCTCGCATCCTCTTCAACAACAAACTCGTCCACCAGTGACTCCTCGGAGATCGGTGTCAGCACTCTCGGCACATAAGTAACTAATTCTCCCCAGACGTTGTCGATACCTGGGGAACTAGGTGTGGGCGAGAGCGAAACTAAATTGTCATCTTCTTCCGTTTCATCTTCTGGGTCGACCAAGTAGAAGCCATCATAGCCCTCCACCAAGAATGGACAAGAAAGCAATGATCAGGGATTGGCTGCTGTCTGGCGTGTGACAGAATCAGTCAATATATCATCAGGGAAGAGGACGGAGAAGTTTGGATAGGGCACTGCGAGCTGTCTCCTCACATCCTCCAACATCCGATCTATTGCAGCTTGCATGCGAGCCTCGACTTCTGGCATCCACCCTTCATCTTGGCTGAAGTGGAATGAGAAGCTGTCAGACTCGTGTTGCAACTCCTTGTCAGGACACTCAGGCGACAGAGCAGGTTCTGCCGGCGTTGTGGAGGCAACCGTCGTTTGGCTGGTCAACGAGGTGGCGGACGAGGCTTGGGAAGACAGTCTTGGGGAAGAGGCTGAAGAAAGGACCACTGAGTCAGCGAGATCGCTGGACCGTTTGTCGACTTCACCACCTGAGAAGGATTGGATGAGGTCGTGGCAGAAGCTGTGCCTTGCCTCCTCAACCATCTGATCAGAATCTGCACTACACCAGGGAAACAATCAGTTGAAGTCCAGCCAACTGTGTGCGACAGCAAGCAAGCGATGGGAGTGGTCCTCATCTTCCTCCCATTGGTCAGAATAGCTGGCGGCAGTGGGAGCTGTCATTGGGCCGGCAGGTTCTCGCGGTTTCAACTTGATGTTTTGGGGATGATTTGAGTGACCGTCCTTTTGCCACGATGTTGATATGGGGCTATGGTGAGATAGATTTGTCAGACCGCCAGGTATGAGATCATGGAGGTGTACATACTGATGACTTTGCCCTTGGAACAACAGGCAACGCTTGGTGACCCGCCCAGTGGGTGAAGGGGATAAATGAGCGGCATGCTCAACGGTGGCGACTTTGTTCTTGATCAAGAAGACCATATCGAATGTCAAATAAAGGTGAGGGACAGTAGAGGCAATGAAGGCAGATGGCAGAGGGGGGACACGCAGCGTATGTTTCTAGAGGGAAGAGGCCAGCACGGTGGGTCAGGTATTTATATGCTGGCAGGGGTCACGTACCAGATGTGTTGGAATGCTGCTACGTTAGTGTGCCAGTTGACGGTGATGTCATCACTCACCTGCTTTCCTGATGCTAGCACCAGCGCCACGAGCACTTATCACCGAGGCTGAACGAAGCATGTGTGGAATGCACATCTCAACCCTGGTAATTTTGTCCCGCCTAGCCACAGTATAAAGCCTAGCCCTCCCCCTGGAATTGGAGTCCAAGGGGCGTGAACTGACCTGCAACGTAAGAAAGTGTGAGTAACCTAAATACGATTGGCATGCCACCTGCCAAGTCAGTCCTCGTGTCACAAATATCTCTTGTATGAGAAAACACTCAAAATATCTTATTCAGACGATGGGCTTCCTGTCAGTACAGTTCATTTTACTGGTAAAGCGACTCAGTCTCTCCGCTAAGGGTAGAAAACGAGATGAATACCTCAGCAGGCTCTAAGCAGCCTGTCAATGTCCCTAACGATCTCTGCAAAGTAGTTTGTTGACATTGTCCAATCCAGTTGTCCTTTCAGGTGAAGGTCCATGGCTTCCCAACCGAGTGGCCTCGTCAAAGCCATTGATGACCCAAATTGCTTGATCTCTGCCAGTTGTAGCGATCGCCAAGTTAAACCACTGGCCATTTTAGAGATAGTTCGCTTGCGGTGACATGGTGGGCAGGGATAGAAACGAGTTGCAGGGTGGACGACTTCAAAACCCAAGGCAGGTCTAGGGGAAGATGTAAAACTCTGTAGGGAAAGTGCAAGTGAGCGACGACAACGGCAAAAGCCAAAGGTCAGAGACAGCATATTGATAACCCTGTTGTCATTGGCCAAGCCATTTCTGGAACATTCAAACACCACCGAACTCGAAAAACACAAGTGCAGTCTCTCGAGCTGGTTGCAATTTTGTCTTGAAGCACGTCGTCTGTAGAGCTAGTTATACTCTAGTCGACGTGGTATGAGACTGGAGGAAAGGCGAATGAGTGGTGCACATGTCAATCACGTGCTGCATCCGTAAAAGGAAATGGGTATCCATGAGGGCTGGATCTCCAACATTTCGGAGATTTGGGTGGTTAGCGCTGAACGTTTAGAAGACTTGATAGACCAGAACGAAACACATACTGACCAGCATGTGGGACGAGCACATTGCCCATCTGGGGCGGTTGTCCCAGAGATTTGTTGACCAGTCAAGCAATGTCAGGAATTGAGTAGCCCCTTCCTCATGTCACACATCATCTGAGGGACAAGTGGATGGAAGGAATGGGCTTTTGTCACCCTCAGCATTACTGTAAATCGAAAGTTACCTGTATAGTGTCTGTTTGCATAATAAGAGTACGTAGAGCATCATGGACGGGAGGCATGTGTTGGAGTGCAACATTGCCAGAAACCCTTTCAAGTTGTGGCTGAATTTTGTGTCGGAAGATGCCCTGGACCACGTTAGATGCAACCAAGGTGAATACAGTGGATCAAAACTGGGTGATGGGAGGATAGAGGGTCGTTGGTCTCGCTGTGGGCCATGTCCGAGGAGGCAAAAGAAGCGACCCTTGAATATGGGGTGATGTAGTATGCTTTTCGATTAAGGATGTGTCAGTTGCATGGGTTCGGGGTCAGGACAGGCTCTGGGTGCTGCATCTGTCCTTTTGAAAGATTATCCTTGATGATAGGAAACTAGGAATAAGTGACGCTGTGCTAGGTTTGAGAGCAAGTCTTTGATGAGTTGATGGGCAATCAAGTACTTTTCCTTGCATCTAAGCTTGTACTTCTCAAAGGAAGCAATGGTGAGAGGCAACAACGTGATAATGATGCATATTTCGATAACCCCACTTTCAAAAAAAAACACAGGTAGCCTGGGCCCGGTTGGACCAGTTCATCTGTCTTACTGCTCGAAGCTTGCCAGATGCATGAATGACTTGAGCCTAAGAGAATAAAGACAGGCTTTTTTCCCTGTCCCCTAAAGTAGGTGGGTGCTATTTTTCTTGTGCACTGGAGTCTGGAGGGCGACTCTGAGGTCAAAGGGGTACCGTCGCTATGTAAGCTGACTGAACAGGTTCAATAACAGCATACACCAAGTTTTGGATTGGAGGTCTGTAAGACATAAACTACCACGATGGGCTTGTGGGCCAGGAGTGGAATCAGGTATTACGTGACTCGGACAGCATCGGCCTATAACTGTGCGAACTGTTAGAATTAGCAATCACGCGCGCAGCCATGACGTCAGACCGATCATATAACCGGCGTGCACATGGCGCACACTCACCACATTCTTGCATATGTTCTCTATTGTAGATACATTGTATGACCACATTGCCTGCTATGCATATTTAATCCTTCACCTAGTCCTGTGCCCAGATCTCGACAAGATCCTTTTATCCCCTTTTTGTTACTATACAATCCTTTCGTATATAAACTGTTTTGCTTTACTGAGATACCTCAGTCTGTTGTTCACGCACGACAACTGAGGTGAGTTACATTGATCAATCATTTACCTACTCAAGCTAATCCGTACATAGTCTTGTCCCTCGATAGCCCTCATGTGTTGTCATCTCGTCCCTACTACAACTCTCTCAGGTTATGAGCCCTGAGTTTCCCGAACTCTGATCACAACAAATTGCTTACCATGCCATCATGTCCATCGTCCCTGTCACCACCGACACCCTTCCAAGTAATGTTCCCAAGCTTGACGTTAAGGGAACGAACTGGGCAATCTTTGCATTTCGTTTCCAAGTTGCTGTTGAGGCCAAGGAATTATGGGACCATTTAGATGGGACCACAACCTGCCCAAGTCATCCTGCCCCTATGACTGCAGAACAGCAGGAAGAAGTCAACAAGTGGAAAAAGGATGAGCGAATGGCAAAGCACTTACTTGCTCAGCAAATTCCGGACTCGACCGCCTTGCAAATCCAGAAGAAGGCAACTGTGGCCGAAATGTGGGAAGAGATTAGCAAGGAATATACGGAGAAAGGTGCATATGCACAAACAGATCTGCGGGCACAACTTCTCAAATCGCAGCTTGCGAAAGGAGCAGATGTCCGACAATTCCTTGATGGGCTGCGAACAAAGCAGGAGGAATTAGCCACTGTTGGTGTCGAGATCGATGAAAAGGACTACCACTCAATGATCATTAAATCCCTACCAAACCACCTCGCCAACTTCGCATCAAGTCAGCTCACTGCAGCTCGACTATTCACGACTACCAAGACCCTTGACCCAGATGTCCTAATTTTGGTGATAACTGAAGAAGCCGAACGTCAGAAGGCAAAATATCCTGTGCGTAGCGACACAAAGGACCACAACTGCGACGAAGCAATGGCTGTAGTACAGTCAGGAGCATCATGAGGACGTGACAAGGGAAAACAAGGAAATGGGAGGAGGAACCCACCCAAGTGTTGGGAGTGCGGATCTACAGAGCATCTCGCAGCTTTCCACAAGAAAGGAAAAAGCGAAAAGAAGCTTACCAAGACAAATACAGCCAATATTGTTGAATGCGATAGCGACTCGGATGATGGTGTTTTCGGAGTCTCTGACGACTCGAGTGATGACGAATCCATCCCGGGTTTGCTACCAACAGAATCGGATGATGACTGGTTCTCAGTCATGGATGAGGACGTATTTGACGACATCTGGGATCTTGAAGAATCCTGAGTGCTGAGAGTCGAGGACAAAGTGTCTGTCGACTGCGCTAACCCTGCTGAAGAACCGGATAACATTGCTATGGAGGCAAGCAATGAACGCACCTCCGCCTGCCAGATAGAGCTATACGACTCTGGAACGACACGGCATATCTCCCCATATCGCGAGTGTTTCAAGAACCTCATGGATATCCCCGACAAATCATTCACAGCTGCAAATCGTCAGAAATTTGTTGCAACTGGAGTCAGCGACATGATAATCGAGGTACAAAATGGATACGACACATCACGATTACGGCTCACAGAGGTCCTGTTCTCGCGCGAAGTTGGATACACGCTGGTGTCCATTGGTCGTCTTGATGAGCTTGGGCTCTCAACAACATTTGCAGATGGCTTCTGCACGATCTGAGGATCAGATGGCGAGACGATTGAACGAATACCACGTACCACAAAGGGCCTATACTGTGTCGTGCATGAGCACAAGACTGCCAACACCACTGGAGAAATGGTGACTGTTATGGAGTTACACCGTCGCTTTGGACACATCGCCCCATCTGTTGCTCGTTGCCTTGTCGAAAATGGGTTAGTCAGTGGGCTAAAGTTCGATGATGTAAAAGACGGGGGTACCTTTTGTGAATCCTGCATCTATGCGAAAGCGACATGCAAACTGATTGCAAAGGTCCATGAGGGCGAACAGAGTAAAGAGGTGGGCACGCTCATATGGTCTGATGTCTGGGGACCCGCACAAGTTCAAACACTTGGAGGAAAGCGGTACTACGTTACCTTCACAGACGACCACTCACGCTTGATGTACATGTGCACACTTTGCCAGAAAAGCGAAACATTCACAGCCTACCAGCAATTTGAGGCATGGCTTGATCGCCAACTTGCGGCAAAAGTGCGCCTGCTCCATTCCGATCGGGGAGGCGAATACACAGGAAATGAATTTGTCCTGTACCTGCAACGTCAGGGCACAGCACAACGCCTTACAGCGCACAACACACCCCAACACAACAGTATCGCAGAGCGACTGAATTGGACCATCCTCGAACATGTCCGAGCGCTGCTCCATGCGAGCGGCTTGCCTAAATTCCTGTGGGGAGAAGCTGCGTGTCACGTCATATGGCTGAAAAACAGAACACCTACCAAGGTTCTTGATGGCCTGATGCCATATGAGGTCGCTTTCAGGAGGAAACCCGACCTGAGCCAAGTCCGAGACTGGGGATCTGAGGTCTATGCAAGACCGAGCGAGGAAATAAGCTGGAGTGGCGTGTCAATAAGGTTAGATGGATGGGTGTTGATGACAAATCAGAAAACGCTTACCGTGTATATTGGCCATCGAAGCGGATTGTTACCGTCGAGCACAATGTCTATTGGAGACCACTGCAGTGTAACATCGAGGGGGAGGAAGAAGGGACGAACCCGAGCAATGTCACGCTTGCATACGTAAGCAACCCCCAGCCCCATAGCGCTAACACCGCCAAACCTAGTCCATCTCCATCACAACCCCAAGTCGCTATCGCCGCCAAAGCGACCGCAATCCCACATGCTCCTAATCCTGTCCCCGTGCCTCACCAGAAACGTATTCGTCAGCCCAGCCAGCGCATCCTCGACATCATCAATGGCAAAGCAGCAGATCCTGCGCCACCCCGTGGTGTCCAACTCCCGCCGGACCTTGTCGAGAACCCTGAACCCAACAGTGGCCCTGCTGTGCTTGAGGGGGAGAGAACAGCTGACCAAACGCTTGCCACCACTGATTACGACAACAATGTCGAACTCGTTCTTGTGCTAAACGAGACCATTGCAGAGGCCGAAGCGCTCGAGCCCACCTCACTTGCCGAAGCAAAATGTCGACCTGATTGGCTGCAATGGGAGCAGGGCATACGCGAAGAACTCGCAATGCTCAAGAAAGCTGGCACCTGGGAACTCGTTGAACCACCCATGGGTGCAAATATCGTTGGATCAAAGTGGGTATTCCACGCGAAGAAAGATGCCGCAGGGAATGTCGTTCGGCACAAAGCGCACCTCGTCGTGCAAGGATTCTCACAGGTACCCGGCATTGATTACTTCGACATGTACACTCCGGTCGCAAAGCTTGCATCAATCTGTACAGTACTTGCTCTAGCTGCACGCCTTGACCTCGAACTTCACCAGATCGACATCAAGGGCGTGTATCTCAACGGAGAACTAAACGACGAAGAAGACATTTACATGTGACAACCACCTGGATATGCTGATCCAGCTCATCCACGCCACATGTGTCACCTACGCAAAACACCCTACGGACTGAAACAGAGCAGTTGTTGTTGGTACCAAAAGCTCATCAAGATTCTCGTCAAGAGTCTCAGGTTCAAGCAGTGCGAAGTCGATCAAGCCGTAACAAAGTCTGAGAGAGGGCAGGAGTTGCCCGATACTACAATACATGAGTTTGGGATAAAGTCTAGGTAAAAGTCAACTCACCTCAGCCGCTGCCTAAGATGGGTGGAAACAACTGAGGTGCTTGTAAGTGAGGTGTAAGTATATATATGCACTGGGTGGCGGTATACTCGTATTATGTTACCTACAATATTGCCGTGATAACCCTGAAGGAAGGTTATAAGGTTTAAGGAAATAGTATGTTACACTTCCAGTACTTCTGTGCACAGTTCCGGAAGTGCTTCCGGTGTTTCCGAGTTTGGAAGAGCGCGGGAATATTCCGGAAGTGCTTCCGGTGCTTCCGGTGCTTCCAAGGCGGGGGAAAGTTCCGGAAGTGGTTCCGGTGCTTCCGAGATCGGAAGGTGTGGGAATATTCCGGAAGTGGTTCCGGAATAGGGGTTCCGAGATTGGAACACTCAGAACACTCAGAACTGTTGTTCTTTGTCAAGCCGTTTTCATCAAATGGAGCCATTCGGAGAAGACACTTGTCATTATTGTTGTACATGTTGACAACTGTACAATCACCGCATCTACCCTCACACTCATTGTCGAACTCAAGGCACAAATTAGGAACCATGTCGAGATCATGGATCTTGGGGAGCTGCACTGGTTATTAGGTATCGAAGTCACGCAAAACTGCAAGGAGCGGACAATCACACTCTTGCAACAGTCCTATTTAGAGTCGATCATACGCCGTTTCGGATTCGATGAACTCAAGCCAGTTTTGTCACCCATGGAACCCCATGTAAAATTAATGCACACTCAGTCCCCCTCCACAGGTGCTGAATATGCCGCCATGCAGCATATCCCATACCGCGAAGCTGTCGGATCGCTTATGTACGCTGCGCTCGGGACGCGCCCCGACATTTCCTACGCCGTATCGACTGTCTCACGCTTCTCGAGCAACCCCGGAACACCTCATTGGGAGGCTGTATGTTGCATTTACAGGTACCTTATTGGAACTAAGGATCTACGCCTAACATATGGAGGAACGAAGAAGCCACTAGAAGGATACACGGATGCTGATGGCAGCATGGCCAAGGACCACAAAGCCGTATCGGGCTACGCTTTCCTGATCGACGGTGGAGCGGTATCCTGGGCATCGAAGAAACAAGAGATCGTCTTGCTCTCAACGACTGAGAGCGAGTATGTTGCTGCGACGCACGCCACAAAAGAAGCACTATGGCTGCGCTCGTTTATTGGTGAAATTCTCGCTCCTCTCGACGCACCTATCACCTTGTTCTCAGATAATCAATCCACTATCGTGCTTGCGAAAGACCATCAGTACCACGTGCGTACTAAACACATTGACATCCGTTTCCACTTCATCCACTGGGTTATCGACGATGGCAAAATCCACCTCGTTTTCTGTCCTACAAATGATATGGTCGCCGACACTCTTACCAAAGCGCTCCTATCTCCGAAAGTCAAGCACTTCACCACCGAACTCGGACTGCGCACAGCTTGAGGGGGAGTGTTAGAATTAGCAATCACGCGCGCAGCCATGACATCGGACCGATCGTATAACCGGCGCGCACATGGTGTGCACTCGCTACATTCTCACGTACGTTCTCTATTGTAGATACATTGTATGACCACATTGCCTGCTACGCATATTTAATCCATCACCTAGTCCTGTGCCCAGATCTCGACAAGATCCTTTTATCCCCTGTTTGTTACTATACAATCCTTTTGTATATAAACTGTTTCGCTTTACCGAGACACCTCAGTCCGTTGTTCACGCACGACAACTGAGGTGAGTTACATTGATCAATCATTTACCTACTCGAGCTAATCCGTACATAGTCTTGTCCCTCGACAGGTAAATATATCTAGTCTGTTGTTCACGCACGACAACTGAGTCTTGTCCCTCAATAGCCCTTGTGTGTTGTCATCTTGTCCCTACTACAACTCTGTCACGAACTTGTCGTTGCTATCTATTCAAAACATGATCTGCCGCTTCAACGCTCAGAAATCATACCCACAGATCAGACAGCATGCGAAAGGGTTGCACAGTATCATCGAAAGAATTCAGACATCTTGGTTCACGTGCGTAGTGTCTTGTCACGGTTATCGCTCTCTCGGTTTGCTGTTCTGCCAACAGTATCCATGTCAGCCCAAGACACATGTCACTGCGAAATGTCACGGATCCTGGCATCATTTACAGGATCCCCGCTTTACAATCCGATCTTGATACCTAACCATCGAGCGAACCACACCGCCTCCTCTTCCAGCGCAGACCTGTTCGTGTCTGCGCAACTGAACCCATGTCCCTCCCCCTCATACGTCTTGTACTTGACGCGGTTAGAGCCCCCGTGAGACATGATTGCATCTACCATGGTTTGCGACTGTTCTGGCGGTACGACACAATCTGCTAAACCCTGAAGCATCTGTATGAGTGACAACATCCGTCAGATGACCATGTCAGAACAAAGAGGCAAGCGCGCACACACGTACCAACAAGGGCATCAAGATACTATCTGCACGGAACACTGGCGAGCGCTGGTGATAGACGAGGCTCGTCAGGCCAACCACCTAACAGCTTAAATACCTAATGCAATTCAAACCTGTGTGAGGCATGTGCAAGAGCGGCGCAATCAGCAATACCAAAATGAGATGCACCAGCTCTAAAGGACAATTTGACTGTATTTGCCTGCATGAGTGTCAGCCTGGATGAGGCATCACCCGTGCGGTACGTGCCGGCAGCGTAACTGAGGTCAGTGTACCCTCCCGCTGAGAGGCCTCTGATGACACAGCGAGCCAGATCGACAAGCGAGTACGGAGGAGTGGACAGAACATGTGCAGCGCGAACCCAATCCAGGACATCCAAACGCAAAGGTCAGCACGCCTGGCATGCTCATTCACGCAAAGATGCTTATGTGTAGTTATGTCCGTAGAGAGAGGACCCACGGTAGTTGATGTCAAGCCATGCCCAGCCTCGGCTGGTGTACCGCTGTTTCATCCAGTCCAAACTTTGTAGCGCAACAAGAGTCAGTCCACCATGTACGTTAACAACACACAGCGGTCTCTCCCCGTATGGAGCGACAAATGCGGGGTTCGATGGTACATAGTAGATGATGTGTAAAGGTTCGCCGTGGCTGTCTGTCAATGTCATGGGGCGAGGAAGAGATAAGCACAGGGGCAATACCTCCACCAGAGCCTTGGCGGAAGAAAACGATGTGTGGTACCCCTTCTGCAGTTGTGAGATGGAGCAAAGCATGACCATGCTTGGTGAGTTCGCACTAGATGCTATGAACACAGCCTGGGCCAAATCTATCTCTGTCAGACCACCAATGGCTCATACACAGCTGACGTCGACAAAAGGGCACTCGAGCTCAATTGCCTCTGCCCTTCCTTGGCGAGCCAGGCCGACAACATACAGCACGCTCCGTCCGCCATGATAGGCCACGAACAACATCTCCTTCGTACCATCCTGAGTGCCTTGGAACGAATGACCAAGATCAGGTCCAGAAAAGTCCAATGGTGCATAGTAGGAGGCGCCCAGCAACTTGTACACTGAAGCAAAGTCTTCCAGGATCGGTACTTTCAAGGCCAGGTTTCCATCCCACAAGGACAGCTTGTAGACCCATGGGTTCTGCCAACCACTCGCCTCAGCGAGGAAGAGTAACATGTCGTCATCCAACCATGACACATATGAGACCCCACTTCCAGGATGGGTCAGTTGTGGAGCCACGGACGTCGCAACACGAATGTGGTCCATGGCCTGCACTGGTGGACCGGTGGACGGCGATGGGAACATGATATCTGCAACCCAAATAGCTGTGCCCACCCATGGCATGTGCGGGTGGTGCTATGCTTGCCATGCCAGTTTGGTGCTATCAGGAGAGAAGGTTGGTGCGGCATAGAAATCTGTGCCCGCGATCAGTGGGTAGACGGTAGATGTGAGTGTATTGATGCAGACAAGGGAGTTGATGACCATTGATGGGGTGTCGTGCGTGTGGTCTTTGAGAATGGCAACGAGTAGGTGTTGCTGAGTAGGATGAGGGGTCGGAGAGGCATAACCCTTCCGGTCGTCTGCAGTAGAGTACAATTGAGCGCATTTGATTTGAGCCATGAACAAAAGAGAACGTTGGCTTACCTATAGGTGTTACGCGTGTTGACGGCTCAGCACAAACAGTGGCATGGTCTTGTACAGTGACAGAAAACTTGTAGAGTCGCCCATCGTCGACATAGCTAAAGTAGATGATACCATCGTGTGCTGTGGCTGCTCCACCCCTGTACTCATGTACAGCACTGCGCGCATTCCGGGATGAACCCCATTCAAAGAGGTTTGCAGAGGAACGGGGGTGAATGATTACAGACTGGCCGTGTTCCGCAGGGCGTTGTTCGATATGATAGACTTGATGAGCGATACCATCGACAAAAATGTATGAAACCATGACGGTACCACTGTCAAATCCAGCGTGTCAGCGTACAGTCCTGGGGTAGGCGGAAGCAAAACCCGCTGTATGCATGTGACTGCCTTGGCACTGGATATAGGAGAGCCCCGTGCAACCTTTGTCTTTGCTTGTGTTAGAGGCATTGAGTTAGAGAATATTAATGACCTGAGGTGTCTGACGCAACGGTCAATTCGCGAAAAAGCTGCTGTTGGCTCCAGGTGAAGGGTCTTCATCAGTGATCAACGTTTACCAGCACCATTCCGAAGGGAATATGGGAATGTGTGAGCAAGCTACATATAATACCGCGAACATGCACATGTGGCTCTTGTCTCAGATCAACACTTGACAATACAAAGGACAGTCTACCAGCTGACCCCGTTGGAGAATCTTGGCGGAGACTGAATGATTTGAACATACCCCGAGGACCTGACAAGTGGATATCCAGGCCTATGGACAAGCTAATCGATAGGCAGATCCAACAAGTCAAGCAAACCCCTGTCAGCATTCTGACACGTATCTGTCAGACAGTAAGTAAGATGAAGTCTCGCGAAATTAATCACTGCTTTGGTATTGACACATTACATAAAATAAAGTACCAGATATTGGACGGCATGATGTTTCACGCAATGATGAAAGGAGAGGATGTTCCTGTAAAAGAATGGATTGCCCCAATCAGTGGGTTGATGTCGCCAAAGTACATAATGTGATATGTTCCAGCTATAGAAGATAGTCTGTTAGGTCCCAAGTGCTTGACATACCCATCTGCTCACCAGGGATGTCATTCTCAATTGTCCTATAAAATGGCAAGCGGGGCAGGTAAATCCGGAAAGGCAGAGGAATTGGTTGACTAAATTGTAAGATGATAAAAGAAAAAAACTTACCAGTTTACATTAACAGCACTTGTGCCTAACAAATGGTTCGTCCTTTTCCACTCATAGATGGTAGATGGATGTGAGTCCGTGCATACGGTCATCCAGGGGCCATCCATTTGCCAGTTGACAGTAAGGAATTGTAATGCACAGCGTAGTAGTGACGTAGCATGCTGCAATACTAGGAAGAGTTCACGCATAGAGAAGAGAGAGCGAGTGACGAGTAGAGGAATCCTTGAGGAACGATGCTGAGCTTCGAGACGACACGAAGCCTAAGCGGGTCTCACCTATCTAGGAATCTTGCTAGACTCGGTGGTCACTAGAAACTACACTGGTATTGCGTAGAACTAGCTTGGGGAAAATACAGGAGGGCGAGAGGGCGCCCTTATATATGGTAGGCCCCTTCTAAATAAGGAAAGGATGCGCAGCATCCGCAGTAGCTAAAATATGACTCGGTGCGCAGCATAGGAGTCACTAGGAGTCAGAACAAGTCATGAGGAGTCATGAGGAGTTATAAATAGAAAGGCTATGCCGCAGGCGGTGAAGTCTGAATAAGGCGACTGCAGCGGAACGGGAAGTAAGTCTAAATAAGGTATAGGTGGGGCGCCGTGTGAGACAACAAGGAAAGGAGATCAGGAAACATATCTGGTATAATGGAGGACGACTCCATTATGAATACAACCGCGTATGGTGAAGGGAATGAGACTGGAAGGCGAGTGAATGAGAAAAGTGTAGTGAGAAAGTGTACCCCCTCGTAGACCATAACATTACCCCCTTTCTATTGTCGAAGCACCTGCGAGACCATTAATCCACCTCCTCTCCTTCGTTGACTTCGTAGTCGGTGGGGTCATAGTCGTCCAGGGGATTGTGCCGGAAGGGACAAATGTCGTCGGAGTGACCGAGTTCTCCGCAAGAGGAACAATGGCGGCGGGGGCAGTGGGCCTGGATGTGGCCGGGAGCGGTGGTGTGACAGAATGGGCACTCATAATGAGGGCAATCTGCGTGAAGATGTCCCTGTTGGTTGCATGAGAAGCAACGTCCGAGGACGGGACAAGTCGGACACGAGGGGGTCGGAGGTAGGGAGGGGAGCGAGTCTACATCGATGGGGTGAGAACTCGACCCTGGCGGCGGCAAGGGCGAAGCCGCGAAGTCCTTGTTAGTGCGACCGGAGGTGGGGAACGGAGTTGCCTGTCTCGATTTTCCTCGATATCCCTGAGAACGTTACCCCACAGCTCGGGCCACGGAGCTGGGGAGTCCAAATGAAATGCCCTTGCCACATCGATTGAGTTGACGAGGACGACAGGAGGGAGTTGGAGTGGTGGGATGTTCTCGAGCGGGGAGTATGTTGGCGGGTTCGGGAGTAGGTGTCCCTTGTCCGAGGAGGGGAACGGTGGCGAGGAAAGCGAGGACCTCTGGGTCGTCGTGGGAGAGAGAGGAGAGTGGTCCGGAAATAGGAGGGCAGCTAGTTCCTCTAGCAGCGTCAGCACTTCTCGATCGGCGAGATGGTCCAGCTGCGGGAGTTGGCAGAGGAGGGACAGGGAGGGGTGCTGTAATGACGGAGTTATCGGCCGAGGAGGAGGAGTCAGAGGACGAGGCGTTTGGGGTGACGGTGGAGTCGTCATCCCAGATGGGGTTTCGAAGGTTGCGGGCCCAAGTGTCCCCGTCCCAGGCGTTGCCCGGGTGGTCGTCCATGTAGTAACCTCGAAGGTTGACTGATAGGGTGTTGATGAGGGGGCGCAAAACGTGCATGTACAGGTTGGAGGGGATTGCCATGATGACATCGGCGAATCTGTGGTCATGGAGGGCATCCAGGACAGCGTCTCTGGAGGAATGGATGGCCTGTTCCATTGCGGCAGCGTAGATGGGTAGCATCCCATCGGGGAAGAGTTGGGCGTGGAGTGTCCGTCCGGTGGTGTATGTATGAAAGATGAGGCCCAAAGATTGGAGTACAAAGTTATCCCTATAAAGGGAGCAAGTGGAGATGTGTTGGGCCATGGCAGGATTCTCGAGGAGAGAAGCATAAAGGATTCGGCGGGTTCGGTCTGGGAGACGGTGGAGTCGGACTGGGAATACGGAAGAGGTTCCATTCAGAGAGTTAGACATAAGTGGGTGGCAGCGACGATGGCGATAGAGGAGCGAGGGCTCGACTCGAGAGTAAGAGAGGACTGAGATTATGGGGGAAAGGCGATGGGATCCCTGGCCTTATATTCTTCCAGGAGGTCCACAGCATGTCCTAAGTTGGATTCGGGTTCCCAGGTATTTTCGGAAGACAGATAGCCTTTCCATGAAACAAGATAGTGGCGTCGGCGGGCGGAACCCCGATGGGCTAGAATTTGTTTGATTTCAAATTCCTCTTCTCCGTCTATTATATCCGGCGGAAGTGGAATGAAGTTGGGTCCGTGTTCGGCGGTTTCCCTATAAGGGGTCAGAAGCAATGCATGGAAGGCATTGTGGATTTTCCACGTCTTGGGCAAGCGGAGTTTGTACGAAACAGGTGATATGACCTGTGAGATTTCAAATGGTCCCTCGCGTCGAGGGGCGAGTTTTCGAGAAGGGTAGTGAAGTCTCAGGTTATGGCCCTCGAGCCATACCTTATCTCCTACTTTCCAGGGTCGGAATTTGGAGGTTACGCGTTCACGCATGTATCGTTGGGCTTTGTCGTGGGCGGCAGTAGCTTCCTTGTGAGCCTCATCGAGGTCTCCAAGGCATTTTTCTAAGGCGGGGAGGAAGGTTTTCGTTCCTAAAGATGGGTAAGCTCTCGGCTCATATCCCATCATCAAACTAAAAGGAGTCTTTCCTGTTACGGAATGGATGGAGGAGTTGTGGCAGTACTCCGCCATTGGCAATAGGTCTGACCATTGGGTGGCGTCTCCTTGGCAAAAGATCCGAAGATAGGTTTCCAATTCCTGGTTGACCCATTCCGTTTCTCCGTCAGTCTGTGGATGGTAGGCGGAAGAGAGGAGCGGGTCATAATCCAGGAGCCTCACTAGTTCTAGAGCGAAGGCCGAGGCAAACTGTGGACCACGGTCCGAGATAACATTGTCGTGGAGTCCAAAGCGGGGAAAGACTTTTTCGAAAAATAGCTGTGCGACGCCCTCGGCGTCCGCACTCTTGTGAGTAGGGGTGAAAATTACCCCCTTTGTAAGGCCATGGTCGACCACGACCATAACCGAATCAAATCCTTTAGATGGCGGCAAGTCTGTGATGAGATTGACCGACAGACATTGGAAGGGACGGGAGGAAGCGACCAGAAGAGGGGTGAGAGGCAGGACGGTGGGATGTGTATTGACCTTGTTGGCCTGGCAAACTGCGCACCCTTGGATGAAGTGACGGACAAACGTGGTCAAGCCGGGCCACCAATAATCGCGTTGTACCTGATTAACGGTCCGGTAGTAACCGCCATGGCCCCCTGCAGGCGAGTCATGGATGGAATGGAGGAGGTCATTCCGGTGGGCCTCAGGTACGTAGGCCCGATCCTTGAAGTAGAGTAGGCCCTCGTTGAAGCGCCAGTTGTGGATAGTGGAATGAGGGATTCCCGAGGTACCCTCGTGCAGTTTACGGAGCTGGTCGATGACGAAGCCATCGGTGGTGCACGATTGTTCGATAGCGTGCCGGAGGTCTGTGTTGATTCGTTTCAAAAATAGCTCTCCGGGAAGTAGGGTAACTTTGGCGTTATTGTGCAAAGTATCCAGGGCGTCCTTCCGAGAGAGAGCATCCGTGGGGGCCATGTTATTCCCCGGTACATGTTGAAACAGGAGGTCATAGTCCTGTAGCATCAATAGCCATCTAGCTTGCCGCCTAGAAAGCTTTCGTGGGTCCTTAAAATAACACAGATTCTTATGATCTGTGAGGATGGTTACTGGCCGGTCGGTCCCGGTGAGATAATGACGCCACTCCTTGAGTGCGCATATAACCGCTAAAAGTTCGCGGTCGTAGATGTCGTAATTTCGTTCCGCCGGTGAGAACATTTGGGAAATATAGCAGCAAGGGTGTAAGTCGCCATTGGCGTCCTTCTGCATCAGCACGCCTCCGGTAGCGGTGAGTGAGGCGTCTGTCATGACAAAGAATGGTTTCGAGGTATCCGGGATTGTGAGTACGGGTTTCGAGGTGAAGGCCCGACGGAGGAGGTCGAAGGCCTGTTGTTGCTCGTGCATCCAGGACCATGGCTGCCCTTTCTTCGTTAAATCCAAGATCGGCCTGGCAATTTCCGAGAAGTTCGGAATAAACTTGCGGTAGAAGTTGCAGAACCCTATGAAGGAGCGGACTGCGCGAACCGTAGTAGGTGGTTCCCAGGTAGTGATTGCCGATAGCTTGGTAGGGTCCATCGTGATGATACCCTCTTGGACGACCATCCCTAGGAATTCAACTGAGGATGCGTCGAACGTACATTTTTCTAACTTGAGGCCAAGACGGTTGTCTCGCAACCATTCCAGAACTCGCCTCGTTCGTTGGTGGTGTTCATCAAGATCCCTGGAATGGATCAACATATCATCCATATAGATGATCAACCATCCTTCCGCTACCATATCCTTGAAAATGTAGTCCATGAACGACTGAAAAGTCGCAGGACTGTTGCAGAGGCCGAAGAACATAACGAGAGGCTCGAAGAGGCCAAAGGGCGTGATGAACACCGCCTTCCAGGCGTCTTTAGTCTTGATCCGGATGTTGTTGTACCCCCAACGGATGTCCATCTTCGTGAAGTGACGGGATCCCTTGAGCTGATCCATCAAATCGCCAATAAGGGGAAGACGGTAGGCGTTTCTGATGGTGTGCTCGTTGAGATATCGATAATCTTGACAGGGGCGAAGATTACCGTCCTTCTTAGACACGAAGAAGAATGGGGAAGCCATGGGAGAGTTGGAGGGGCGAATACGTCCGGCTTTCATGTGTTCGTCAATAAATTCTTTGCACGCCTCTCGCTCCTTAGGGTTGAGCAGGTAGGCCTTTGCAACCTTGGGCAGGAAAGAGTCGTCTAGATCTATGCCATGATCAAACGACCGGTAGGGCGGAAGGGGACCGTCATCCTTTTTCTGGAAGACGTCCTCGAAGTCTTGGAAGTCCCGCAGGAGTTCCATTTTGGTCTTCTTCGCGTCCTGAGCAAGAGAAGTCGAAATCGTAGTTTTCCTAATGGAAGGTCTGGTTGGCTCTTCGTTGTCCTCCTCTACATCTATGAGCGCCGGTATCTCTTCCCACTGCATGGTCGGTTCCACATCAGGTACATTCAGATGAACCTCTCTGGTCTTTGCCGTTAGTATGGGGTCGATGTTACGCTTCCACCACAGAGCTCTTCGTCGCCGCAATTTGTTCATCTGGCATTTTCGGTTGAAGACGTTTAGAGTGTGGGCTAAGGCCTCGACGTCTTCTTGATTCCATGTACGTTCCCGTCCGGTCGGTTCCGGATTGTGGAGACAAACGGTTCCTGTACTCCAGTCGACCCCCGGATTGTTGTCACGGAGCCAAGGGAGCCCGAGGATAATCTCATCCTTGCCACAGTCAATAACAAGGAAGTCCCGGAGTTCGGTGGTTTCTCCGAGTTGCATTAGCACTGATGCCTGTTTTTGTATCAGGCCGTTTTTATTGGGAGATCCATCGACGTTGCTTGCTTGAAGTGGGATCTTTAGTCGCGTAGTAGGGATGTCGCAAGCTACTACGGTAGCGTAGTCGATAAAGCAGCCAGTTGCCCCAGAGTCAATGAGGGCTTTTGTGTCAACGCTTTTGAACGCAGTTCGGTCAGGTGGGTAGAGGGTGATGGTGTTGAAAGGACATGTACTTACAGTCACGTGACCTATATTAAGTAATCATTACAAAGTGTATATAAGACTCTGCTGAGTCTGAATAATAATAATACTCTCTTGATCTGCTACCGCTATCATCTCTGAGTAACTCTCTCCAGTCCAAAGGTAAGTACCCTACAGTAGATCCTCGGGATCCCGGTGTGTACGCCGGATCCCCGCTATTGCAACAGGTTATGAGCCCCAAGCTCTGACTGTGCGGAAACGCCGTCACTGCTCTAGGTGAACACCTTGGACATTGGCTGTCCCGTGTGGCAATGCCGGACACGCCTTGATGCGGCAACGCTCAAGGTGTAAACGCCACCAGACTCTAGAAGTAGGGGGTCGCTATGACCCTACATTCTATGAGCTCTGATGTTCAGCGATGCGAACACTTTTTACTCGCTCCCTTCACTGGTAACCATGCTGACACGTCATCTCAACAGAACCTACTATCGACATGTCTCAAGCCGTCTTCACCAGCATTACCAAGCTCAACGGTACCAACTATCAGCGTTGGGCCCAGGAGATGGAAGCCGCCCTTCGTGCCATGGGGTACTGGCAAAAGATGTACCACAAGTCTCGCCCCGCCGACACTGACCCTGACGCTCAGGAGAAGTGGGACCACAATGACGACCAGGCTCTCGGTTCCATCCGTCTCCGCCTCGAACCATCCATCCTCTCCCATGTCCTCTCCATGGGCACCGCTAAGTCCCTCTGGGACTCCCTTAAAGCCCAATACAATACAGCGTCCCTCGCCTCCGCCTATACCGAGTGGAAGTTAATGTTGGGGATTACCTTCCCCGACAACAACCACCCCGGTCCTGCCTTCTCAAAGCTTAATGCTTCATTCGCGCAGCTTGAGCTGCTCCAGCACAAGGTCCCTGACAACCTCAAGGCCCTCATCACCGTCGCCAAGCTCCCGAAATATGCGGAGACGCTGTACCAGCAGCTCAACGCCGAGATTGACGCCGACCCCATGAAGAACAAAGTCCTCTCCATGACGGAGTTGGAAACCATCCTCACCGCTGCCTGGCAGCACTATCTCACCCACCGTCCTCCGCCGCGCCCCCAGGCGAACAAGCTCTCCAATGTCCGTCGCCAACAAGGCGACCCCTCCTTCAACAACCAACAGAAGAAGAAGGAGGAGACCTCCACCGAGAAGAAGGATGAGGAGAAGGGGAAAGGGAAGAAGTGACGACAGGGCAAGCGCTCTGAAGAAGGGGAGAAGAAGCGTAAGGACCGTGCAGCTGCCGCCACCGAAGCCTCCTCCGCCTCGTTCGCATTCGTGAACTTCCTCCACGAGCCCGCGGTCTTCGACCTGGCTTGCCCTGACTTCACCGAGCCCATCTCCGACCCCCGTGCACTCACGCACACCATTGGCGCCGCCCACTACGGGCCCCCCGCTTTCCCTCAGGCCCAAAAGGCCATCTCCCTCGCCCGTCGCATTGGGGCAACCCCCACTCCCAAGGTCATTCATACCCTCAAACCCGTTGCCTCCTGCCGCCACATACGTCAACACTCGGCATTCAATGAAGATGGCCCCTTTGGTGCTCGCACCCTCCCTCGCCACCACGCCAGCCCCTCCACGCCCTCTCTCATAGAGCACATGGAAACGCCCCGAATTGTCGAGATTACCTCCGATTCGGATGATGAGGATGTCGTGAGTCTTGGGGATGAGATGGAGGTTGACGACTATGTGGAACGGTTCTTCAACGACGCCCTTGATTGGTCAGTCCCCGATTTCCTTTGTCCATCTCTCGCAGGTACTGACGCGCGGATATTTTCGCCTCAGAAAATATGTAGTTATATGACTTGTATACCTGTAGTAGATAGCATGGACAAATCTACTACCGCTGCGTTCCCTCTCGCGATGTGTGACAACTGTGAGAACCAAACCAGCAAAAGTAAAGGAAAACAAAGGGCAACCGATGATGACATATTACCGCCTGACATGTGGCTTCTTGATTCCGGTGCTTTGGCACATTACACCAACGACCTGAGTGATCTGGTCGAATACCAAGAGTTTAAAACACCTAGGTACTCCCAGACGGCAAACGGACGTGCTAACATCATCGGTCAAGGAACCACTATTGTGCGCTTTCAAGACAGACTTGTGCAGTTATTGCCGGTCATTTACATGCCTACATGCAATGTAAAGCTCATTTCCATGGGCACCCTCCTAACTGACAGGTGTATCACCGTCAAAACTCGCAACAATCACATGGATATATTCGACAAATGTCTGCAGAAGACAATTCTCAGTTTCCACTCGCATGGAGACACCCTCTATTGGCTCTGAGCCCCTATAGCTCGACCACATTCAGAGCTAGCATCGCTCACCGCGGTTGACTATGATCTCTTACATCGCTGTTTAGGCCACCCCTCGCACGAAGTGCTCCGCGCAGCCAAGAAGCACATAAAGGACTTCCCGGATGTGGACATACCGTCTAACACCCCTATCTGTCCCGGTTGTGAATTGGGCAAACAGCCCAACCATACTTTTCCTCACAGCAAGAAGCGCGCAAGCGCTCCCTTTGAGTTAGTTCATTCTGATTTAAAATCATTTGAAATTGAATCGTACCATAAGTACAAGTACGCTGTCGTCTTCTATGATGATTTCACATCCATGGCATGGGTGATTCTAATAAAAACTAAGGATCAGACCCTCCGTGCCACAAAACAATTCCACGCCTATGTGTGAACTCAGTTCAACGCCACCATAAAGCATTGGCGCTCTGATGCAGGGGGAGAATACACCTCCAAAGCCTTCACTGAGTACATGCGCGATAATGGCATAAACATTCAGCAATCTGCCCCCTATGCCCACCAGCAGAACAGATGCACGGAACACCTCATCCGTACCATTATGGACAAGGCACAACCCATGCGACTACAGGCCTGCTTGCCTGATTCCTACTGGGAGTTCGCGGTAATGCACGCCTTACATGTGTACAACCGCACCCCATCCGCCCGTTTACAATGGAAAACGCCGGCCAAGATGCTCACGGGCCAGAAGCCCACTTTTTCACATCTTCGAGTCTTCGGCTGTGGCGCCTATGTCCACATTCCTGTCGAAACATGCAGCGGAAAATTACAACCAAAGTCGCAATTGATGATCTACCTGGGCATATCTGCCGGTAGTGATTCAAACTACTTATTCATGCGCCCTAACAATGTGCTACATACATCGGCACACGCCATCTTTGATGAGAATCTCTTCCCGAGATGCTCTAAGGCACAGCCACATCGGCCAATTAACCACCGGCCCAAACCCCACACACATGATGATGAGTCCTCTGGCTCTGAATCTGATTACCCTGACATTGGGGATGATGCAGTTCCCGCTCCCCCTGAGTCACCCCCTCGTCAACCCGTCGCTCCGCCCCCTCCAAGGGCGCCCACTCCACCTCCTGCGTGAGTACCTACTCCACTGCCGGCACCACCCGTAACCCCTCCTCGCCGTCAACCTCCTGCCCCTCCTGCTCGTCCTCAACGACCACAGTGTGACCGTCGTGCCCCTCTTCGGCCCGGTAACATGTATGGTGAACGCCGTGACCCTGTCCGGCAGATTCAGGATATTGAGCGCGCCTCTGATTGGCGCAAGCTTGTGGGAGAAGCACCGGCTAGGCCTTCTGATTCACCCATTGTTCCTGGAGGACTGCCTCTGTCCCTGACTCCATCAGAAGATGACATTGAGCGCATCACCAGGGAAGGGGGAGACGCTTTGGTTTCATACCTCTGCAGCCATGCCTTCCCGTTGGAAATAGAACATTCAAATGTTAACTACCGCGAGTGGACATACCGCGACA
>JBBPJO010000032.1:6458-52219 GCA_038088815.1 Boletus nobilissimus | reverse complement strand
CAACCCTCCCTCCAAAATGGCCACATACTGTTCAGCATCCATCCTCCCCTCAACCTCACTCAAAACCCCCACACCATTCCACCCAATACAGCCCCATACCATGAGTGATCCTCCTCCAAACTTGACTATATCTTTGACCTCCTTGGAAGTAAGCCCCTCTCCTTTCTTTTTCCATACATATCCCTGCCCATCTGGACCCAATTCTATTGATTTTGGTCTCATCCAACCAAATTACCCTCAGTACTAAATACCCTATCTTGTACAAAGTCAAAAAACTGTCCCAATGAGTTGTCATTTTGAAATGGATGCCATTTCATCAAATCTTATTCAAATCCCTTGACCCTTGGGCCAATAGAAAGCCAAGACTAAGTACATTATTTCATACTCTCATATGTTAGATAGGGGTTATGGGGTATTGGGGGTTATTGACTTTAGTGAAAAACATGCAAACATTGGGACAGTTTTTTGAGCCACTGTATATCAAGTCAGAGCAAATATTAATAGGCCCCACAACAGGGGTACCCTTGTCATCCCCTCATTCCATGGTTGAGCACAGGGTGAGAGAGGAATGGAGATCATGGATCCTCCAGTTTTGCTGCAGGACAACCGTTGGTTTGTGAACAACAGATGAGATGATAACATGGGCCCACCACTGGCATCTGTTTGACAGCACGTGCTACATGGACATGCATGACCCTAGTCAGCATGCTTCCTGACATTCGTGCAGTACAGCCATCCAGCTTAGCAAACAACAACCCACACAGAGCCTGAGACACAGTATGGATCACTCCCACAGAGACTCTCATGCCCAGCCATTGTTCACATGAATGCCTTGACCGTCCAAGAAACCATGGAGGTCTGAGCAAGTTGGAGTGGATATGCTCACACATGACAGCTGTGGGCACTGGTGATGCATTGAGCGTGGGACATCCATTGAGCTTGGCAATTGATCCATGAAGGTTGAATAGCCACTGAAAAGAGGAAAGTGGGGTAGAGCTATCCTATTGAAGAGACAAAGGGTGAGCAAGCTGGTGTTACAGACTATGAGGGGGTACACTTTTTCACTACACTTTACCACACGCGGTTGTATTCATAATGGAGTCGTCCTCCATTATACCAGATACATCCCCCGATCTCTTTTCTCTTCTGTCTCACATGGCGCCCCGCCCTTACCTTATTTAGACTCTATTCCTGTTCCACCGCAGTCGCCTTATTCAGACTTCACCGCCTGTGGCATAACCTTTATTTATGACTCGTTCAGACTCGTCTTGACTCACCTGCTGCGCACCGAGTCATACTTTAGTTACTGCAGATGCTGTGCATCCATTCCTTATTTAGAAGGGGCCTACCGTATATAAGGGCGCTCTCTCGCCCTCCTGTATTTTCCCTAAGCTAGTTCTACACAATATCAGTGTAGTTTCTAGTGACCACCGAGTCTAGCAACGTTCCTAGATAGGTGAGACCAGCTTAGGCTTTGCGTCGTCTCAAAGCTCAGCATCGTTCCTCGAGGATTCCTCTACTCATCACTCGCTCTCGCTTCTTCACTTGCGAACTCCTCTTTGTATCGCAGCACGCTATGTCACTACTACGCTGTGCGTTACAGCTGGAGCAGAGGCGCTCTCACACAACACTAGTCAGCACCATTGACAACCTGGACGTGCTAACCCACAATGGCTGTGGGCACCAGTTGTGTGCATGAGTGAGGTCAAATAGTGATCAAAAAGAGGAAAGGGGGAGGTAGAGCTATCGAGGAAGACAAAAGGTAAGCAAGCTGGAGCGGAGGCATTCTCACATGACAGTAGTTGGCACCATTGATAATCTGAGCAAGGTGAAGTGGACGTACTCACACATGATGGCCAGTGTGGGCACTGGCAATGCACATGAGTGAGGACATTCATAGAGCTTGGTGATTGATCAAGGGGGATTATGTTTGAATCTGGATGACACCATGACCTCTTATAACACATTGCCAAGAATTGACTGGAAGTTATCGAGGCATGGTAACAGATATTGAGGGCAAAGAACACAAAGAATAGCTCTGAATGAGAGTTGGAAGATGAGCCTCTGGAGGATGACATGTCCGAATGAACATAAGTTTAACACCAAGGGCCTGGGTCCATTCGGCCACTCATTGTCACAGTCATGATCACATGATCTGTTCACCACGATAAACAATAACTGATAGCTTCACATGATGACAACTGATAATCTCACACACTGACAGCTGATAACTTCACACGACAACTTGTTCCCTATTCACCACCATGAACCCTTTCAAGTCTGAGTCTCTCCACAATCAGAATCCTTTCAGGACTACAGGTACTACCTCAACTTACTATTTGATTGGTAATGGTTCACTACTTGTCCTTTGCAGTAGGCCACCCTGTCCAAGGGAATCATGAGGATGATTCTGATCATTATAATCATGATCAATCCTTCATCCAGCCTGTAAGTGTTCCACATCAGAATGCACATTTACCACACTAATAATGTCTTCCAGGACAATATTCATACACAGGCTAGTGGTAATCTTGAAGGGACTTACCATGGCCAAGTCCTCTGCATGCCAGTAGCAGGTATATTCCAACTTATTTATTTCAGTCCATTTGATCAGTGGTGGTTTATTAAGTTTCTATAGACAACCCTGTCCAAGGGAATGCCAGTGAGAAGAATTATGATCATAATTATGATCAATCCTTCATCCAGCCTGTAAGTTTTTCACATTAGAATGCACATTTACCATAATATTTGTCCAGGACAATATACATATGCAAGCTAGTGGTAATCTTGAAGGGACTTACCAGGGCCAAGCCCTTTACATGCCACTAGCAGGTATATTCCAACTTATTTTATTTTAATCCATTTGATCAGTGGTGGTTTATGAAATTTCTATAGACAATCCTGTCCAAGAGAATGCCAATGAGAACTATGATTATGATTATAGTCAATCCATCATCCAGCCTGTAAGTATTTTACACTAGGATATACATTTGCCATGGTAACATTTGTCTAGGATAATGTTCACACAGGCTAGTAGTAATCTTGAGGTTTACCAAGATTCCTATATGCCAGTAGCAGGTATGTATTTGTTTTCAATATATTTCCTAAACTTTTTTGATTTACCCAGGGGCTCAAGACTATACTCACACCCTGAGTCAATCAACAGGTACTATTTCAAGTCATCTTATTAGTGGTAGTTTACTAATTTTCTGTAGGCAATCCTGTTGAAGGGAATGCAGATTATCACTATGACTATAATCCATCCTTTACCTAGCCCGTAAGTTCTTCACACAAAAATATACATTTACCATACTAATAATATTTGTCCAGAATAATGTTTATACTCAGGCTGATAATAATCTTGAGGGAACTTACCAGGTACAAGCTCCCTATATGCCAGTAGCAGGTATATGTATATTCTTAGCTTGTCTGCTTCAAGTTGTCTCATCCTTTCAGGGACTCAAGACTATACTACTTATACTCTGAGTCAAGCAACAGGTATTACTTAATTTATTTAATCAGTAATGGTTCACTAACCTTCTATCCAAGGGAATGAGGAGGTTTATCAGTATAGCCATAGTCAACCTTTCACCCAGCCTATGAGTTTTTCACATCAAAATGTACATTCATCACAATAATATGTAATATCTTCTAGGACAATGATGCTACTCAGAACATTCAGGGAACTTACCAGGTTGAAGTTTCCCATATCCCAATAGAAGGTATGAGTATATTTCAAGTCATTGATCTCAAACTGTTTTATTCATTTATTCAAGGGGCTCAAGGCTATACTTATCACATGAACCAAGCTATAAGTTTCCAATTCTAGAATATATAGATTTTCGCTAGGAAATTTCTTGGGTAGTGTGGTAGTGATTGTTTCTGTACTGTCTTGCTTGTGTGTCTACGTTCCCCCCAACCCAAACTGGTGTTTCCGTAGTAGTCATGTTGGATTCTAGTTTCGCTAATGTTGACTCTAAAATCCTAGTTGGCTACTTACGATGCTAATCCTAGTTCTTGTAGCCCTGTCAAGTCATAGCTAGTGGTCACATGACCATGGGAACATGGTAGTAGATAGTGTTGTTTGTGTAGTGTTGACTCTCGCTACTGTTGGTTTATTTTGTGTGCCTACTAAAGGTCGTAGTACTAGATCTGGTCTACATTTCATCCCTAGTGATCTTGGTCATATTCCTTGATTTGCCCTCACTAGGGCCAGGTCAAGTGTTGTTACACTTTGACTACACTTTTGTTGTTTTTCATCACTTACATAAGCATTTGGTCCTGGTTGTCAATTTGGTCGCATTCTGTGTACTAGAGTGTAGCCAAAGTGTAGCAAAGTGTAGCAAAGTCTAGTGAAATTGTCAACCAAGTGTAGTGAAAGTCTACTGTTGTCTAGGAAAGTGTAGCAAAAGTCTACCAAGTGAGTGTGTACTGTAATGTACTGTAGTCTTGTCTAGGAAATGTAAGGTGAAATCCTAGTCAAAGCATACTCAGAGTATAGCAAAAATCAGAATTTCAGGAAAAAAAGTGTAGTAAAGTGTAGTAAAGTGTAGGAAAGTCTAGTGAAAGTCAAGCAAAAAGCATAGTCAAGAGCATAGTTGATGGTGATCGTGTAGCAAAAAAGTGTAGTGTTGTCTAGGAAAGGTCAAGGCGAAAGTCTAGGAAATGTGTATATATGTTTTGCTTGATTTGCGTAGTACTTGATTCCTTGACTTGTGTAGTAATTGGCCTTGAAAGCGTAGTCAGTGTACCGTTTTCTTTTTTTTCTTTCTAATTTTTGGGAGTGACTTGGTAGTAAGTGTAGCGTTTTGGTAGTCCTGTTTTTTCCTCAATTTTCCCATTTTCCCGTAGTCGTCACTACCAATTTTCCCATATCACAACTCTAAATTCTAGTTGGCTTACGTTTCATGTTAATTTGGTAATGACCATCCCCAACCCTTAACTAGCATTTGGTACACTTGATGTCCATTTCCTAGTGAAGGGGAAGGCCAGGGTCTGGAGATAATTGCGCTTCAATTGCGTTCACTTTGCGTAGAAAAGCATAGTAAAGTGTACTGAAAAGCATACGAAAAGTATATAGAAATGCGGCAAAAAAAGAATCATGATGATTGGACAGCAGGAAGCTGGTCACAACTGCAAAATAAAACTGGGGCGGCAATACCCCATTGGCCAGAGTGCAAGTCATTAGCTGTATACGAGTATTTACCCACCACAATGCACCAGGTGTAGAAACGCAGTAAATAATGAAGTCAACATGTTAAATCTGATCGTAGTAGAATATTTAACCCAAGTGTTCTCAGATTCACCATCAATGCCGATGGTGTTCACAGAGTGATACAGAATCATTTTCTCATGCAGATGCGCCAGGTGTGCAAGTGTGAACATAGCATAACAATAGATACACAATAACTTATATTCTATTTGTCTGTCAAACTACATAATGTGAATGATACATAATGATATTTAAGATTCACACTTGCGCACCCAAAATTACATACACTATTTTCCCACACAGATGCGCCAGGTGCGCAAGTGTGCACATAGCATAACAATAGTTACACAATAACATATATTGCGTTAGTTTGTCGAACTACATACGACGAATAATACATAATGATATGTAAGATTCACACTTGCACACCACATATTACAAGTGATATTTTCCCATGCAGATGTGCCAGGTGTGCAACTGTGCACATAGTATAACAATATGTAGACAATAACTTATATTTTATTTGTGTGCACATACTGTGTCAATGGTGTTGAACGACATATTGTGAATGATATATAATGATATATAATATTCACACTTGCGCACCTGGCGCATCTGCGTGGGAAAATATCGCTTGTAATATGGGGTGTGCAAGTGTGAATTGTAAATATCATTATGTATCATTCACAATATGTAGTTCGGACAGATCAACACAATATATGTTATTGTGTACCTATTGTTATGCTATGTGCATACATGCGCACCTGGCGCATCTGTGTGGGAAAAATATCTCATGTAATTGTAACACACAGCGTAGTAGTGACGTAGCGTGCTGCAATACAAAGAAGAGTTTGCGCGTAAGAAGTGAGAGCGAGTGACAAGTAGAGGAATCCTTGAGGAGCGATGCCAAGCTTCGAGATGACGCGAAGCCTAAGCTGGTCTCACCTATCTAGGAATCTCGCTAGACTCGGTGGTCACTAGAAACTACACTGATATTGCATAGAACTAGCTTAGGGAAATTACAAGAGGGCGAGAGAGCGCCCTTATATACAGTAGGCCCCTTCTAAATAAAGAAAGGATGCGCAGCATCCGCAGTCACTAAGATATGACTTGATGCGCAGCATATGAGTCATAGCGAGTCATAAGAAGAGTCTATGCCGCAGGCGGTGAAGTCTGAATAAGGCAACTGCGGCGGAATGGAAAGAAAGTCTAAATATGGCAAGGGCGGGGCGCCGTGTGAGACAGAAAGGGAGAAGGGATCGGGAGACATATCTGGTATAATGGAGGACGACTCCATTACGAATACAACCGCGTACGGTGAAGAGAACGAGACTGGAAGGCGAGTGAACGAAGAATCATAGTGAAAAAGTGTACCCCCTCATAAACCGTAACATTACCCCTTTTCTATCGTCGAAGCACCTGCGAGACTACTAATCCACCTCCTCTCCTTTGTTGATCTTGTAGTCAGTGGGGTCATAGTCATCAAGAGGATTGCGTCGGAGGGGGCAGATGTCGTCAGAACGACTGAGCTCTCCGCAAGAGGAACAGCGACAGCGGGGACAGTAGGCCTGGATATGGCCAGGGGCGGTGACACGACAGAACAGGCACTCATAGTGAGGGCAATCTGTGCGAAGGTGTCCCCGTTGGTTGCACGTGAAACAACGTCCGAGGACGGGACAAGAGGGACGAGAGGGAGTTGGAGGGAGAGAGGGGAGAGCATCTATGTCGATGGGGCACGATTCTGATCCCGGCGCCAGCGAGGGCGAAGCCGCGAAGTCCTTGTTAAGGCAACCGGAGGTGGGGAACGGAGTTGCCTGTCTCGACTTTCCTCTATTTCCCTGAGAACGTTGCCCCACAGCTCGGGCTGCCGAGCTGGGGAGTCCGAATGAAATTCCCTTGCCACGTCGATTGAGTTGACGAGGACGACGGGTGGGAGTCGGAGTGGTGGGACATTCTCGAGCAGGGAGTATGTTAACGGGTTCGGGAGTGGGTGTCCCTCGTCCGAGGAGGGGAATGGTGGCGAGGAAAGTGAGGACCTCTGGGTCATCGTGGGAGAGAGAAGAGAGGGGTCCGGGAACAGGAGCGCAGCTAGTTCCTCCAGCAGCATCAATACTTCTTGATCAGCGAGATGGTCCAGCTGCGGGAGTTGGCGGAGGAGGGACAGGGAGGGGTGCTGTAATGGTGGAGTGGTCAGTCAAGGAGGAGGAGTCAGAGGACAAGGCGTTTGGGGTGACGGTGGAGTCGTCATGCCAGATGGGGTTTCGAAGGTTGCGGGCCCAAGTGTCCCCATCCCAGGCATTGCCCGGGTGGTCGTCCATGTAGTAACCTCGAAGGTTGATGGATAGGGTGTTGACGGGGGGGCGCAAAACGTGCATGTACAAGTTGGAGGGGATTGCCAAGACGACATTGGAGAATCCGTGGTCATGGAGGGCATCCAGGATAGCGTCTCTGGAGGAATGGATGGCCTGCTCCATGGCAGTGGCGTAGACAGGGAGCATCCCATCGGGGAAGAGTTGGGCGTGGAGTGTCCGTCTGGTGGTGTATGTATGAAAGATGAGGCCCAGAGATTGGAGTACGGAGTTATCCCTATAAAGGGGGCAAGTAGAGATGCACTGGGCCGCAGCAGGATTCTCAAGGAGAGAAGCAAAAAGGATTCGGTGGGTTCGGTCTGGGAGACGGTGGAGGCGGACTGGGAATACGGAGGAGGTTCCATTCAACGAAGTGGACATAAGTGGATGAGGGTGGTGACGATGGTGACGATGGAGGAGCGAAGGCTCGACTCGAAGAGTAAGATAAGGCTGGGATTATGGGGGAAAGGCAATGGGATCCCTGGCCTTATATTCTTCCAGGAGGTCTACAGCATGTCCTAAGTTGGATTCCGGTTCCCAGGTGTTTTCGGAAGACGGATAGCCTTTCCACAAAACGAGGTAGTGGCGTCGGCGAGTGGAGCCCCGATGGGCTAGGATCTGTTTGATTTCAAATTCCTCTTCCCCGTCTATTATGTCCGGCGGAAGCGGAACGAAGTTGGGTCCGTGTTCAGCGGTTTCCCGATAGGGAGTCAGAAGCAATGTGTGGAAGGCGTTGTGAATCTTCCACGTTTTGGGCAGGCGGAGTTTATATGAAACAGGTGATATAACCTGTGAAATTTCAAATGGGCCTTTGTGTCGAGGGGCGAGCTTTCGAGAGGGGTAGTGGAGTTTCAGGTTATGGCCCTCGAGCCATACCTTATCTCCTACCTTCCAGGGTTTAAATTTGGAGGTTACGCGTTCACGCATGTAGTGCTGGGCTTTTTCGTGTGCAGCGGTGGCTTCCTTGCAAGCTTCATCGAGGTCTCCAAGGCGTTTTTCTAGGGCAGGGAGGAAGGTCTTCGTTCCTAAAGATGGATAAGCTCTCGGCTCGTATCCCATCATCAAGCTAAAAGGAGTCTTTCCCATTATGGAATGGATGGAGGAGTTGTGGCAGTACTCCGCCATTGGTAATAGGTCTGACCATTGGGTGGCGTCCCCTTGGCAAAAGATCCGAAGATAGGTTTCCAATTCCTGATTGACCCGTTCCATCTCTCCGTCGGTCTGTGGATGGTAGGCGGAGGAGAGGAGTGGATCATAATCCAGGAGCCTTGCTAGTTCTAGGGCGAAGGCCAAGGCAAACTGCGGACCACGGTCCGAGATAACCTTGTCGTGGAGTCCAAAGCGGGGAAAGACTTTTTCGAAAAATAGTTGTGCGACGCCCTTGGCATCCGCACTCTTGTGAGTAGGGGTGAAAATTACCCCCTTCATAAGGCCATGGTCGACCACGACCATAACTGAATCAAAACCTTTAGACGGCGGCAAGTCCGTGATGAGATTGACTGACAGACATTGGAAGGGACGGGAGGAAGCGACCAGAAGGGGGGTGAGAGGCGGAACTGTGGGGTGTGTATTGACTTTGTTAGCTTGACAAACCGCGCAGCCCTGGATGAAGCGATGGACAAATGCGGTCAAGCCAGGCCACCAATAGTCACGCTGTACCTGATTTACAGTCCGGTAATAACCGCCATGACCCCCTGCAGGCGAGTCATGGATGGAATGGAGGAGGTTGTTCCGGTGGGCCTCGGGCACATAGGCCCAATCCTTGAAATAGAGTAGGCCGTCGTCAAAACGCCAGTCGTGGATAGTGGAACGAGGGATTCCCGAGGTGCCCTCGTGCAATTTGCGGAGCTGGTCGATGACGAAGCCGTCGGAGGTGCAAGACTGTTCAATGGCGTGTCGGGGGTCTGTGTCGATTCGTTTTAAGAATAACTCCCCAGGGAGAAGGGTAACCTCGGCGTTGTTGTCCAAGGTGTCCAAAGCGTCCTTGCGAGAGAGAGCGTCCGCGGGGGCCATGTTATTCCCCGGTACATGTTGGAACAGGAGGTCGTAGTCCTGTAACGTCAATAGCCATCTAGCTTGCCGCCTAGAAAGCTTTCTTGGGTCCTTAAAGTAACACATATTCTTGTGATCTGTGAGGATGGTCATGGGCCGGTCGGTTCCGGTGAGATAGTGGCGCCACTCCTCGAGTGTGCGTATTACTGCTAGGAGTTCGCGGTCATAGATGTCATAGTTTTGTTCTGCCAGTGAGAACGTTTGGGAAATGTAGCAGCAAGGGTGTAAGTCGCCATTGGCGTCCTTCTGCATTAGTACGCCTCCGGTAGCCGTCAGTGAGGCGTCTGTCATGACATAGAATGGTTTGGAGGTATCCGGCATTGTGAGTACAGGTTTTGAGGTGAAGGCTCGACGGAGGAGGTCAAAGGCCTGTTGTTGCTCGTGCATCCAGGACCATGGCTGCCCTTTCTTCGTCAAATCCAAGATCAGCCTGGCAATTTCCGAGAAATTCGGAATAAACTTGCGTAGAAGTTGCAGAACCCTATGAATGAGCGGACTGCGCGAACCATAGTAGGTGGTTCCCAGGTAGCAATTGCTGATAACTTGGTAGGGTCCATCGCGATGATACCCTCTTGAATGACCATCCCTAGGAATTCAACCGAGGATGCGTCGAATGTACATTTCTCTAGTTTAAGGCCAAGACGGTTATCTCGCAACCGTTCCAGAACTCGCCTCGTTCGTTGGTGGTGTTCGTTAAGATCCCTGGAATGGATCAACATATCATCCATATAGATGATTAACTGTCCTTCCGCTACCATATCCTTGAATACATAGTCCATGAATGATTGGAAAGTTGCAGGACTGTTACAAAGGCCGAAGAACATGACGAGAGGCTCGAAGAGGCCGAAGGGCATGATGAACGCCGCCTTCCAAGCATCTTTAGTCTTGATCCAGACGTTGTTATACCCCCAACGGATATCCATCTTCGTGAAGTAACGGGATCCCTTGAGTTGGTCCATCAAATTGCCGATGAGCGGGAGAGGGTAGGCATTTTTGATGGTATGCTCATTGAGATATTGGTAATCTTGGCAAGGGCGAAGATTGCCGTCCTTCTTGGATACGAAGAAGAATGGGGAAGCCATAGGAGAGTTGGAGGGGCGAATGCGTCCGGCTTTCATGTGTTCATCGATGAATTCTTTACATGCTTCTCGCTCCTTAGGATTGAGTGGGTAGGCCTTGGCAACCTTGGGTAGAAAAGAGTCGTCTAGATCTATGCCGTGATCGAACGACCGGTAAGGCGGAAGGGGACCATCATCCTTCTTCTGGAAGACATCCTTGAAGTCTTGGAAGTCCCGTGGGAGTTCCGTCTTTGTCTTCTTCGCGTCTTGGGCGAGAGAAGTCGAAATCGTAGTTTTCTTAATGGAAGGTCCGGTTGGCTCTTCGTCATCCTCCTCTACATCTATGAGCACCGGTATCTCTTCCCACTGCGTGGTCGGTTCCACGTCAGGTACCTTCAGATGAACTTCTCTGGTCTGTGCCGTTAGTATAGGGTCGACGTTACGCTTCCACCATAGAGCTCTTCGTCGCCGTAATTTGTTCATCTGGCATTTGTGGTTGAAGACATTCAGAGTATGGGCCTCGGCTGTGATGTCTTCTCGATTCCACGTGTGTTCCCATCCAGTCAGTTCCGGATCGCGGAGACGGACGGTTCCTGTACTCCAATCGACCTCCGGATTGTTGTCACAGAGCCAAGGGAGCCCGAGGATGATCTCATCCTTGCCACAGTCAATAACAAGGAAGTCCTGGAGTTTGGTGGTTCCTCCAAGTTGCATTAGCACTGATGCCTGTTTTCGTATCAGGCCGTTTTTATTGGGAGACCCATCGACATTGCTTGCTCGAAGCAGGATCTTTAGTCACGTGGTAGGGATGTCGCAAGCTACCACGGTAGTGTAATCAATGAAGCAGCCAGTTGCCCCAGAGTCGATGAGGGCTTTTGTGTCAACGCTTTTGAATGCAGTTTGGTCAGGTGGGTAGAGGGTGACGGGAATAGATATGGATTGCGAAGAACCACCTGACACGAATACTGGAGATAACCTATGAGAAAATTTAGCAGGAGATGACGTTGACCCATCCCTGCTCTTTAAAAATCCTTGCTGCAGAAACCGGAGACACTCCGTATGCGGTTGGACGGGTTGGTTCCCGTTCCAGGCCACATGTCCTGGTCGGTTCCAGGTATCTCACATGCCTCTTCCCCTTCTCTCACCGCCTTTACCACTTTGATTCCGTGTTTAACTGTGTTTCTCATGGCGGTCTCTTGAGAAGAAGGTTGTGGTCCAAGCCCCATCCCCTGACCCCGCGGAGTAGCTGCGTCCGTGTCCACCCTTGACTGGACAGATACGTCATTGGGGTACGTGCCTGGTGATTGTTCCAGGGCTTCCTCTGAGGTGGTTTCCCAGAGGTCCGCCAGCGTGATAGCGGAAAATCAGTTGTTCCATGGTCCAGATCATACAGCCCTGGCTCATGGTGCTGCCCTGATTGCTTCCCTTTGGCACTCTTGGTAAGTGGCCATTCTTACCTCAGCCATGGCCTGGTAGCCAGCCTCCTCGTCCGCAGACGAGCTGCCCTCCCCAAAAGCAGTTTTGAGGATCTTTATTGCGGCACCTTTCTCAATACTTCCCATTTCTTCTACATCAGCAAACCTACATTTTTTCTGGGTCATTGAAATCAATGACAAGACTGACAGGCCTAAATGGCCTAATCAATGATAGATTGACCTAACTGACTGACCTGATTTACTGACAAGCTGATAAGCTAATTTATTGAATGGACTGGTTGACTAACTATTTATCTAGCTGACAAATTGACAAACCTGACACACCTGACTGACTGATCAACTGACCAACTGATGTGACTGACAGAGATGACTAACTGATCAGCTGATGGGCTGATGGGCTGAATTGGCTGATTGAATGACAACCTGACTGACTGATAGACTGACATGACTGGTTGACTGGTTGACTGACTGACTGATGGGATGACAAGACTGACAAGACTGACCAGAGGTTTAATTGATTGACTGGCTGGATTGATGGGACTGATATCACTAGTGAATTGACAAGCTGATATGCTGATAGCTCTGAGAATGTTGATAGCAATAAATTACTTATGAATGATAGCACTGATAGCATGCTGTCAGTTGAGTCAGACAGCTCAGCAAGGTCATTGATTTTGATAACTCAGAAAAAATGTAGGTTTGCTGATGTAACAAGGAAGTCTCAGAGTTCAGTGGTTTCTCTGAGCTGTATTAGCACCAATGCCTGTTTTTGTATCAGGCTGTTTTTATTGGGTGATCTGTCAACATTGCTCGCCCGCAGGGAAGTCTTGAGTCATGTAGTGGGTATGTCGCATGCCACCACTGTAGCATAGTCGATAAAACAACCGGTTGCCCCAGAGTCGATGAGGGGTTTCATGTCAACGCTTTTGAATGTAGTGCAGTCAGGAGAATAGAGAGTAACAGGCATAGTGATCGATTGCGAGTTACTTCCTGACACAAACACTGGAGAACATCTATGAGAAATATTGTAGGCGGGGTATGACATTGACCCATTCCCACCTTTCAAAAACCCTGGTCAGTTCCAGTCCCAGGCCAAGTGTTGTGGTCAGGTCCATGTATCGCACTTGCCTCTTTGCAGAAACCGGAGACACTCCATATGTGGTTGGGCAGGTCGGTTCCAGGTATCTCACATGCCTTTACTCCTTCTCTCACTGCTCTTACCACCTTGATTCCATGTTTGACTGTGTTTCTTGTGGCAGTCTCTTGAGAAGAAGGTTGCAGTCCAAGCCCCATCCCTTGACCCTTAGGAGTAGCTGCGTCCGCATCCACCCTTGACTGGACAGATACATCATTGGGGTATGTACCTGGATAATGATCCAGGACTTCCTCTGGGGTGGTCATCCAGAGGTCCACTGGCGCAATAGCAGAAAATCTATTGTTCCATGGTCCAGCCTGTACAGCCCTGGCTTGTGGTGCTGCCCTGGTCGCTTCCTTTTGGCACTCCTGGTAAGTGGCCATTCTTACCTCAGCCATGGCTTGGTAGCCTTCCTCCTCGTCCGCAGATGAGCTGCCCTCCCCAAAAGCAGTTTTAAGGATCTTGATCATGGCGCCTTTCTCAGTGCTACCCATTCCTTCTAGGTAAGCCGAGAGTTCATTATCCTCCTCTGTGGTGGTGGTGGTTTGTGTCTGTTGTTGCAGGACTTTGTAAGTAGGACGTGTAGTGCATCTGGAGGATGTGGTTGGGTGGGAATGTGAGGTCTGGTCAGTTCTGGATCTGGTGTGGTTGGAAGACCTACAGCCAACCTTGTGACAGATAAAGCATGTATTGCTCTGCATATACTCAGCGCGCTGAGTCAGCAATAGGTGTTTGGCATCTACGTCCATTGCATACAGGTCTCGGTGCAAATGAGAAGAGGGTGCCAGGATATGAGGAACACCCTTTCATAAATCTCCAATTCTCCGCAGCTGTTGGGAGAATTGGCTGGCTTTCTTTATCCAGTCCTTGTAGTCATCAGGGATCTTGTCACAAGAGAGGATCATAGTTGCAAGCTTGGGACTAAGACCATGGATGAACCACTCCACGAGAGCATGTCTGTCGGTGATTCTGGACTTCTCAGTGAGAAGCTGGAACTGGGAAGCATACATGGTGAACCCATCGCTCCAGGTTCCATCGGAGTCTTTTCCGGCAGTCTGGCAAAGTTTGGAGAGGTCAATCCTAGCCTTAGCGGCTATGTTGTAGGGGGAGAAAGCGGTCTCGAACACCTGTCTAATCTGTGTGAAGGTCTTTTTTTCATTCAGTATCTGGGCATTGCCCAGTTTCATAAGCCATCCTTTGGTGAAGGTCTTTCCACTGCCCTTACTAATCTTATTCAGAAAAGTAAGGCATTTTGTCGTATCCATGAAAAGCTTGTCATTGATAGTGAAGTAGGCTTCCATCAAGAGGAGCCATCTGTTAGTGTCCTCTACCTCCCCGGAGAAGTCCTCGGGAAGGCCAGCCTTTATTTCTGAAACCATATCATTGTCTTCTGGAGCCGGGTCAAAGTCTGGAGGTGTTGCCGCAGTTGGTTCCAGGTCAACATTGTGATAGACTACAGGGACTTCTTTGTCAGGGGGGATCAGTGATCTGGGTGGGGTCAGAGTAGAGGGTGTAACGCACAGCATAGCATACTGCGATACTGAGACACTAAGCTCAAACGAGGACAAGGAAGAGAGTGAGGGTACAAGTGAAGTTTGTAGTCTGAGTGCTGAGCTTCAAGACGATGTGAAGCCTAAGTGGTCTCACCTATTCAGGTATGAACTAAGTGCTCACTGAACTCGGTGGTCACTAGAAATGACACTGATATTGCGTAGAACTAGCTTGAGGAAAAATACAGGAGGGCGAGAGAGCACCCTTATATATGGTAGGCCCCTTCTAAATAAGGTAGTGATGTGCAGCATCTCAAGTTGTAGTGAGTCACAAAGGTATGACTTGATGCACAGCATAAAAGTCAGTACGAGTCATGATAAGTCATGACAAGTCAGAAAGAACAAGGCTATGTCACAGGCGATGAAGTCCGAATAAAGTGACTGCGGCGGAACAGAAAGGAAGTCTAAATAAGGGTATAGGCAGGGCACTGTGTGAGAAGGAAATAGAAAGGAATCGAGAGATGTATCTGGTATAATGGAGGATGACTCCATTATGAATACAACCACATATGGTGAAGAGAACGAGACTAGGAGTCGAGTGAATGAAAGAACAAGGGAAAAAGTGTACTCCCTTAAGAAACCGTAACAGAGGGGTGGGGAGGGATGGCAGCTAATTCAGAGATGGAGGGAAGGTAGTTGGGGTTCCAACCTTGGCTCCTATTGACTTCCGTGAGAGCGTTCTGTTGTTCCCTATATGCTGCAATATTCTCTGGGGAGGAGTACCTATTGGGTAATGGGAGATGGAAGGGATGCTTGTCAGGAAGAAGGTGAAGTCTTGGGAGGGAGGAGGAGGAATGGAAAGAAGACATGGTGGGTTCTTCAGGGGGAGAGTCAGAATCGGAGGGTACTCTGAATCTACCAGGGTGGGATATGATGGGTGTGGGGAGTGTCCTCTATGTGAGAGTAGGGACAAGGGGAAAAGCTACTTCTTTTGTAATGCACAGCGTAGCGTGCTGCAATACCAAGATACTAGGCTCAAACGAGGACAAAGAAAGAGTGAGGATGCAAGTGAAGTTTGTAGTCCAAGTGCCAAGCTTCGAGACGATGCGAAGCCTAGGTGGTCTCACCTATTCAGGTACAAACTAAGCGCTCACTGAACTCAGTGGTCACTAGAAACAACGCTGGTATTGCATAGAACTAGCTTAGGGAAAATACAGGAGGGTGAGAGAGCACCCTTATATACGGTAGGCCCCTTCTAAATAAGGAAGTGGTGCGCAGCACCTCTAGTCGTAATGAGTCACAAATGTATGACTCAATGCATAGCATAAGAGTCATGACAAGTCAGAGAACAAGGCTATGCCACAGGCGGTAAAGTCCGAATAAGGCGACTGCAGCGGCATGGAAAGGAAGTTGAAATATAGGTACAGGTGGGGCACCGTGTGAGACAGAAACAGAAGGAAATTGGGAGACATATCTGGTATAATGGAGGACAACTCCATTATGAATACAACCGCGTACAGTGAGAAGAGCAAGACTAAAGTCGAGTGAACAAAAGAAAAGGTGAAAAGGTGTACCCCCTCAGTAAACTGTAACAAAAGGGAGAGAAGGTAGAGACAGATGATGAGTAGCAAGAAAACAATGCAATGTTGAGTGCTAAAAGTTGGGAGATACAAGGTGATCGACTTTGAGGACAAAGGGTATTTTAGAGTGGAGACAGATAAATATGGTCATCACTTACGAGGGGAGAATGCCATCCTTATCATAAAGAAACCAGTAAACACCCACAAGTAAGTGAATGAATGGAATCCCGTTGCTGAGATTTCCCAAAAGGTTGAGGTAATGTTCCATCAATAATTCTGTGCTGATCTCTACAGATGGAAGTGTGAGGTGGAGAATGTGAATGACAAGATTCAACATTGAGGGGTGGTTCCAGAGAAGAAAAGCTAGGGGAGCAACACTGGTGGGGTACATGCAAAGAGAGAGATACAAATCAGAGTGATGCTGGAGTAGGGGGATAAAACCGAGCTGGCATGTAGGCAGTTTTGCAAGGCGAAGCAGTGAAATAAAGTGGTCATACGATGTAATATCAAGAAGAAAGGAAGGGCATGAGTTGACAGCTGAATGGTCCATGCAATCATAGTAGTGGTTATGGAAGAAACAAGAGGGACATTCCGTAACAGTGTATAAGAGGAAATCATCGAGATGCTGAAGACACTCAGATATGGAAGGAACAGAGAGCATTTCCACATGTGCAAGAACATTGGAATTGAGATTAATGAAAGGTGAGTGTGAATGCAACACAGGGACACAAGGTATGGCAACCTGGAGAGATGGTGTTGTTATCGTATTATTGTTATAGGTTGAATCAGGACAGTTGAAAAAACATCGGATAGGGTGACAGGCAAGGAGAGACGAGGACGACTATATCCAACATCATAAGTGATAATATATGAAAAAGAGATATTTTACCTGTAAGAGGATACCTAGAAATATGATGTGTTTTGGAAAATGTTGCTTTACTGTTAGAAGAATTTGGGAGTGACGTGACAGAGAGGATCCTTGTTGTAGGAGTAACAACATGGCTACAATTGGAACTCAAAATCAGATCCAGTAGGGGGGAGGAGTGATTGAGGGGATGCAAGGAGTGGCTGTAGCAACCTAATGGAAGCATATAGTCTTGTTGATTGAGCACCATGTAGTAGCTCCCAATGCTACTTATATTACTTACTAGTAGTAGTGTAGTTTACCTTATATGGAAATAGTCACACACTCCATGTAGTATATAAGTTAGAACTCAGTCGTCTGAGTTTGAATATCATCTTGTGTTCTTACCACAACCATCACTTGTAGCAACACCCTCTAACTCTTGGTGAGTGTCAGGTATTCCTCTACCATATACCTGTTGCTTCAACAAGTCTATCAAATGAAACAGATAAGGACTAAGATAGACACACTGTGGTAAGCTGTTTGATCAAATGATGGCTCTCAGAGAGCGACTGCTCAACCAGGCGCATATGTAGCTTCCTTGGTTTTTGCCATCTGGAGTTTTGCACTGTGGATCACATGGGATAATGCTTCTATCTGACGCGATATCATAAGGGAGGGGTTGACGTTCGGGCTGTTCTGCCTATGTAAAGTATCAGCAAGAGTATATATGAACCGAATGTATGCTTACATTGTAGGTGATGGGAATGAGACTGGGGGCAAAAGGAGAACGAGAAAGGTCAGACTGGGATTTGCTTTATAAACTTGGAATTTTGTGATTTTTTTTTCTTACAATGGCACCAGTATCTACATAAACACATAAAGAACTTCTAAAGAATACAGTTGTCAAGTGGACTAAGAGAAGCATGTGGTAATGTGATCAATCGAAAGTGCTGGAAGCCTTTGGTGAGATGATTAATTAAACATGATAGGATATATACAATGACAACTAACCTGTTGTGTGTTGAGAGATGGATATATGCGTGGCAGACTGTGAATAAGTTGTATGTAGGTTCAGCACTTGCACAAAATTCACCAAGCCATTGGGCATACATCTCAGCTGTAGGGAAGTGTTCCAAAGGCGCACTGGGTTCAGGAATAACAACGGTCCTCAAGGGGGGGAACCAAATAGGTAGCAAATGCGAGCAGTTTAAGAAGATCATCGAACTTGCAAGCAGACATGTCATTCTTGGAGTGGTTGGGATGTTTGAATCAATCGGAAGTAGGCACTGCACAACAATAACATACACTGGTTCTGGACACATGGATGTTTGATTGAAAGGTGCGGTAGGGAGGGGAGGGGAGAATTGGGAAAAAATCAAGCATTTGCAAAGGGAATGTTGGGCATTCACGCCAGCGATGATATGCAATATACATTTGCCCTCACTTTCTTGTAGAAATCTGAAAACAGTAGTATTCTTGTTGGCTTTGCCAAATAAGCATGCTCTGGGTGATGCCACATCGAGGGCAGGGACAAATTGGGGGTCAACAACAGATACACATTGGATTGGGTTTGGAGGGGGAGTGGCGCCCATGGGCGGAGGATGAGCCTGGGGGTTGGTATGGGCATGGGTATGGGTGTGAGCATAGGACGGCATGACATGGGAGTTATCAGGAGCCCCCAGAGGCTGAGAAACCGAGCATTGGTTTTGACCAATGGAGACCTTGGGTAAGAAGCCTGGGTGATTGACAGGAGGTAGGGGAGCCTAGTAAAACCTAAACAAGGGTGTAGAGGGTACAAGAAAAATACATTCAGTGTGACAAGAGCAAAAATCACACAGCTCACAAGGAGCTGACATGGTGCAATTAGAAGGACTAGAATCCAGAAAAGCAGAAATGGATAATCTGCGGCACTGTGACTTGGTTGCAAAATCGACCATAGCGTTGAAGCCTCCAAGGTCAATGTCTGAATTGGGCTGGTGAAGAGGAGGATCGGAATATGTCAGATGGGATGTGCCAACAATGCCCTTCCTTGGGGCAAATTGGCCAGACTGTTGAGCATGCAGTGTCGCATGCTTGGGAATACGAAAATGTAAAACATAAGTGACATGGCCATAGTCAATACCTTGGGCAAAGGCAGATGTTGCACACATCCACCTAGAGGAACCCGACCTCCATTGATTTTGAGCAACAGAACAAGCCTCGACATGCATTCTACCAATATAGAAAGGAGTGCTGATACGCTCCACTAGATTGATCACATCATTGATGTACTCGCAGAAAATGATACCATGGTCAAGAGGAGATTGAAACGTGTGGAACAGGATGACCCTAGTAGTAGACTTGAGGAGTTGCTCATTAGTTACACGTGTGACAATAAATTGAATGTTAGGACAGGTGGTAGAGTTGCGAATGACACAAGTTGGCTGATGCTAGGTATCAATACCGACAGCCTATAGGACTAAGTCTCTGAACCATTCAATTTATAGAGTGCTTACCCTCCACAATGCGGCCTCATTAGATGGGGCTGACTGTTGTTAGATTATCCTTATCACTCATTGTTGTCACCTCACACTTCATCTGCATTAGTGTAGCATTATGTAACACATTGCATACTTTAGATTCCGAAACCTTTTTCTTTCTTCCCTCAGTGTTTCTCACCATTGTGATGATTGCTGAGGTATGTCGTTCTCACTCGCACATATCAGCTCTGTAGCTCACTTGTATGTCTTAGCTGGATTCGTGCTAGGTAATCAATAGCATTTCTCACCATTGTGATGATTGCTGAGCTGGATTTGTGCTAGCTTGTACAGGTTATGAGCCCTGAGCTCTAACAGGGTAGAGCTCACATACCACGAAACTAGACATGTATCAGTTCCACAAAGATTGTCACATCTGAATCTAACTGCTCAACATTGACTGGAAGAATGGGGAAATATGACCATATATGTGACCTCGTTGGGGCAGAAAATTATTCTCAATGGCGTAAACAGATGACGCTTGCCCTCCAGGGTGAACATCTATGGACACATTGCAGTAATAGAGCAGACCCATTAAATCCCGTCGACTTCACCTCTGTCGCTCCTACTCCGAAGGATCCCAAAGCCATCACAGATGCTGAAAGGAAGAAAATCCTCAACTGGTCAGCCAAAGATGCCCAGGCTAAGGCTCTAATTGATCAGAAGGTCTCCCCAATCATTGGCAATCTTCTAAACGAGGCTAACACTGCACGTCAACAATGGGAAGTCCTTGCGCGACATTACTCCTGAAATGACATACTCTCCCAATACGAACTATGTATGACCATACGCTCAGACAAGATGAAGGATGCAAAAGACATGACCTGCTATATCAGAGTCTTTGAGGATGCCTGTCATCACTTCATTCAAATGGGAGTTACATACACCACCAAAGAATCCATCTTCGACTTACTGCAGGGTCTACCCAATGGTGTTGAATGGGAAATTTTTCACGAACTCACACTGAGCAAGCTGAGCATTTCGAGCTCCCCCACTACCACTTTGAGCACATCTACTCCAACCCCTTTTATGTTCAAAGAAGCAGCTAAGCTACTCACAGAAAAGGCAAACACGATCATAGGCAGACACAAACTTGCATTGCCAGGCTCAGAGTATGCCAATGCTGCAATCAATGAGACCAGGGGAAGTTCTAGAACCAACTCAGCTACCGGGATTCACATCCACAAAAACAACCCGCTAGGGATCAAATGTATCAACCTGTGCTGCATAGGAAAGTCTAGGGCTGATACACATGACAGGGATCACTGCTACTGGCCCAGTGGTGGTATGGAGGACAAAGCACCATCTTGGATTCACAACAGGCACAAGGTAGTGGAGACCACAGCTGTCGCAACATCATCTCCAACATCGACGCCAGTGTCTTCCACCACCCCCCTAGCTACCTCATCTGCCAGCACAGAGAGTCATCGGTGAGACCTATCTTGTGCAGCCATCGTCAAGGAGGTCACATGCCTTGTCCCCCCCCATGCATTCGCAACTATCCTAGATTCCGGTACCACCTTGCACCTTATCAAGGACAGAGGATATTTTCTCGACTTTACCCAAGAGGATTGTCCGCCTGTCAAAACTGCAAATCACAGAAAATTGTTCACCACCAGGCAAGGAACTTGCATTGTCGACATGATGCTTGGGGAGAACACCTACTGCATAACACTAAAGGACTGCCTGCATGCTCCTGGGGGACTGCTAAACTTGCTCTCTGTTAGACAGATGTTACAGAAAGGCTGGGATTGCAATTTCAGAGATTCTAGCTTGACTACTGGACCTCACTGCCGCCTCTCGTACCAGGGTCAGGTCATGGGGGAGATGCCTCTATCTAGGAGTCTGTGCTATCTAAATCTCCGTTTTGTCCATCCCGATGAGCTCAATTCTGGAACTCTGATCTACAAGGAAATCTGTGCCCTTGCTGATGACGAAAGCACGAACTTTGTGAAGGTCCATGCTTCATGGGATCTCTGGCATGCAAGAATGGGACACCCAGGAGGCGAATCCGTAAAACGATTACCTCTTGTTGCCACTGGAGTGAAAGTGGAATTGAACAAACCACTTGGGCATTGTGAAGCTTGTATCGTCTCGAAACACCCTTGCAAACCCCATCCACCCTCATCCACGCCACATGCTGCTCACATGCTCGATCTCATCCATTCAGACCTTTGTGGTCCTTTTCCTGTCCGCACTCCGCATGGCAAACTGTACTTCCTCGTCTTTCTCGATGACCACACACACCTCATCAATGTACAGCTGCTCACCACCAAGGATCAGGCACTGGATGCTTGGCGCATTGTCAAGGCACTTTGGGAGAACCATGCTGAACAAACTGTTAAAATGTTTTGCTCGGACAACGGAGGGGAGTTCATCAGCGCAGCTTTCATGAAGGCATTACAGAATGCAGGAATTGATCGACAGTTGGCATCTCCTTACGCCCACCAGCAGAATGGCAAGGCCGAGTGAGCAATACAAACTCTTCAAGGATGTGCCCTTGCAATGCTCGAGACAGCCAAACTCCCTTCAAACCTTTGGGGAGAGGCCATCCTCACTGCCGCATACCTCTGGAATCGTACCGAGTTAGCATCCCTGCCTCCAGGTATAACCCCCTATGAGATGGTGAATGGACATAAACCTGACTTATCCCACCTATGTGTCTTCGGCTCATGGTGCTGGGCGCGCATCCCAAGTGAACTCCAAGCCAAGCTTGGTCCTCGCTCACATCGAGCTACCTTCATGGGATACCCAGATGACACCAAAGGCTATCGTGTCCGAGACACCATCAGTGGTGCTTTCTTTGTCGCTCGTGATGTCGAATTTGATGAAAATGTGCCTGGTATTGCCTCGGACTCTGACTCCGAAGAGGAAGACAGGGTACCTTCTACCCCTGCCACCCCTACATCAGCACCCACATCCCCCACTTCTGTGATGGTACCCATGGTATCTACCATTGTCCCTCGAAGGTCATCTCAGATCAAAACTTTGACATCCAAGGGAGTTGCCTACACCGCTGAACTGGCAGCTACACATGCACAATTACAAACTCTCTGCGAACGTTGAGCAGCTGTCAAAGCTGAGACCAGCAGTGAGGGGGTATCCCTGGAGGATGTCAATGAATTGACGCAAACCAAGCCTGACGATGATATCCCAGAGGTGGTCGCCAATGTTGTCATTGTGGAGCAAGCTCACATAATGATTCGCAGTGACAAGCATCGTGATCCCTCTGGCCCTGATTATGACATGAAGTTGCCACCAGCAACATACAAGGAGGCCATGTCACGCTCTGATCGAGACAAATGGCTGGAGGCAATGACCACCAAGCTTAAAACCATGAAGGATATGAATGTCTACGAACTTGTGCGGCTTCCAGAGGGTCATAAGGCGGTTGGGTGCTGCTGGGTCCTGGAATTCAAGGAGGATAACAAGGGTGGATCAGTTTTCAAAGCCCATTTAGTGGTGCAGGGTTTCTCACAAATTCCAGGAGTGGACTACAGGGCCACTTTTGCATCTGTTGTTAAACCAGCATCTGTACGCCTTCTTGTTGCACTCGCATGCCAGAACAGTTTGGAGATTGACACTTTCGACACCAAACGGGCATTCCTTTGGGGAGTTCTCAAAGAGGAGATTTATATATATGAGGCAGCCAAAGGGGTTTGAAGATGGTGACTGGCGCATTCTTGTATGGCGAATGGTACAGTCCATCTACGGCTTGATACAATTAGCGCTAGAATGGTACGAGCAAGTCCGGGCTGTTATGGCTGATCTGGGCTTCACTCAAACAGAATCTGATCATGCGCTATTCTATTACGATGAGGCCAGTTGTGCAACCTCTGCCATTTATATCCAATGCTTCATTGGCTGGCATGTTGATGATGGTATGGCCATGTCGAACTCGAAGCCCTTCCTCGAAAAGGTGAAGAGCAGGATTGCTGAGAGGTTTGGTATCAAGGATTTTGGACCAGTCACAAAGTATCTTGGGGTCCAGTTCAAGCGGGACTGCAGCGCATGCAAAATGTGGTTACATCAATCTGAGTACATTATATTCCTATTACAGGAATATGGACTCTCCAAGTGCACTCCTGTCCGTCTCCCGACTGACCCCAAGGCACCCCTTGGCGACACTGAGACACAATACCCCCAGGTTCCTGAGCTTCATTCTGCCTACTTGAAGATTGTGGGAGAACTCATCTATCTTTCTGTCAACACTCGACCAGATATTTCCTACGTCATCAATGCACTTGCACAGCACAATGCAAATCCCGAACCCTGTCATTTTGCTGTCGCTAAAAGGGTACTGCGATACTTGGCCAGGATGACAGACTTCCAATTGCAGTATGAGCATGAAGGCAACGATCAAGGACTCTTTGCCTATGCAGATGCAAGCTGGGCAAATGAGACTGGTCGCCATTCAGTCAGCGGATATGCCTGGTACTACCCAGGTGGTCTCATCTCTCATGTCTCAAAGAAGCAGACCATGGTGGCCCTCTCCTTGACTGAAGCAGAATACATGGCAGCGACTCACATCACTCAGGAAGGTCTATGGCTCCGCTCACTTTTTACCAAACTCTGAGTTCCTTTTGACACTCCCATTCCCATTTATCTTGATAACACGGGTGCAATCACCTTATCCGCAGCAGCAAAGTTTCACCAGTGCTCGAAGCACATAGATTTATGTTACCACTTCATCTGAGAGCACATCAACAATGGCTCCTTTTTTTTAATTTGGGTTCCATCTCATCGTAACGTTGCAGACATTCTTACAAAGGCTTTGCCCCGCCCTGCATTTGGGAAGTTTCATCTTTCACTTGGACTCATTGCTCATTGAAGGGGGTATGTTAGATTATCCTTATCACTCATTGTTGTCACCTTGCACTTCGTCTGCATTAGTGTAGCATTACGTAACACATCACATACTTTAGATTCCGAAACCTTCTTCTCTCTTCCCTCAGCATTTCTCACCATTGTGACAATCATTGAGCTGGATTCATGCTAGCTCATACAACCGTCACAGACAAAAGGATAATCTGGCAACTATAATGCACAGCATAGCATGCTGCGATACTAAGATACTAAGCTCAAACGAGGACAAGGAAAAGAGCGAGGGTACAAGTGAAGTTTGTAGTTTGAGTGCCAAGCTTTGAGACGATACGAAGCCTAAGCGGTCTCTCCTATTCAGGTACAGACTAAGCGCTCACTGAACCCGGAGGTCACTAGAAACAACACTGGTATTGCATAGAACTAGCTTAGGGAAAATACAGGAAGGCAGGAGAGCACCTTTATATACGGTAGGCCCCTTCTAAATAAGCAAGTGGTGCGCAGCACCTCTAATCGTAATGAGTCATGAATGTATGACTCGATGTGCAGCGTAAGAGTTGGTATGAGTCATGAAGAGTCATGACGAGTCAGAAAACAAAGCTATGCTGCAGGCAGTGAAGTCTGAATAAGGCGACTGCGGCGGAACGGAAAGGAGATCTAAATATAGGTATAGGCGGGGTGCCGTGTGAGACAGAAATAGAGGAGAATCAGGAAACATATCTGGTATAATGGAGGACAACTCCATTATGAATACAACTGCATACAGTGAGAGAATGAGACTAGGAGTCGAATGAATGAAAGAATAAGTGAAAAAGGTGTACCTCCTCAGTAATCCGTAACAGCAACTGATATGGCCTAAGCAGTTGAATGAATGGAAACTTTGGCGATAATCTTGAGAGAGTAAAATGTTGTGTGCTTCATCAATGACCATGCCATTTGGGTGGCCAGCATGATGTGAACTGGAAAGCCATTCTTGAAGAGGTTCTATCATGACATGCTTGGCAGCAGCAAATATCAATTTATAACGGAACAGGTTGACTTCATCACCAGACAATGACCAGATGCCATGAGGGATATTCTTTGCCAAGGTGTCTGCAAGGGCCTGGTCCATCAATGGGATGTGTGGGATGATCAGAACACAAAAACCATTATCTGGGGAAAAACAAGGTGCCTGATATATTGCAGATTTCCCCCCTCCAGTAGGAAGAACAACAAGGACATGGGGGTGCATACAAGTAACGACCTCGATAGCCTGGCCCTGTGAGAGTGACTTGAAGTATGCATTTTGACACCTAAAGAGTGCAGAGAGGTAAGAAAGGTGGGAGGAATGAATGATTATAGGTTCAGGATTAGGCAAGGGAGGCAGTGGGATGCACAAATTACTCATCCAAGGGACCTTGTGTGTGAGTGTCATTGAAATTGTGTCCTGAATAATTGGCAAACACCACTCCAATATGTTGTTCTCTACAGTGGCCAGGTCACAAGAATGATTACAGGACACTTCTAATATTGGAAGCATTTGTTGTAGACAATGTTGGATGGAATCAAGTAGGCTTAATGAATGAGATGGGAGTGTGGGGATGTTAGAATCAGGGGGACCAGCGAATAATCCCAGACCTAACCAGGAGTGATATCAGGAGGCAAGGTGGAGAGCATCCATGTATATATTCTCGGTGAGCCAGGGGAGATCATCATAAACAAGGCTGTACTGTGCATTCCTGGTCAAAGAGGAATGCCTAAAACAAGCACCTATGGGATTGTCTTGGGTATCGAGCTCGTCATGATGATGTAAGACAGATCAAAGGATTGCCTTGATAGCCTGACGATAGGAAGAGATGGTCAAGGGTACATTAAGATGTTCTTTGGTATGCAAGTGCAGGACATTGCTAAATGCACCGCTTTCGACAGTCTTGCCATTGATGATGTACAGGTAGGTTTCATACACTTGAACATGTTCACTTGATACTTGCCAAGTGAACGCAGTCACGACTTGCCATATAGGACCGATAAGATAGATAAACAAACAGGATACACAGGCTGGTAGAAAGTGGGCGACAAAAGCATCCCTACCAGTGAGGGAGCAAGTCTTCAAGTATTGATATATGATGGTACACAATCTGGCAAGGAAAAAAAAGTTGTGAGGGCCATCAATTGAATTCACAGCTTGAAGAGAACCTAGTTCTGTTCCATGAGCAGCACCAGGTGTGGAGATATGAGTGAGTATCATGAGGACATCAACAAACTGGTGGTATAGATGAAGGTAATTGTGAAGTGCAGCTGTCAGGGAGTTGAATAAGAATATAGAGTAAGAGGCAATGACTGACTGGCTTTGTGAATGATACGACCATCTTTATCCACTGTGTGATAAGTTTCAAATATGGAGGGAGTAGAATAAATATGCATCAATAGCATATTGAGGTGGGTATAGAATGCATTATATGGTGAATGGACAAACGAAAAGCCCTCGTCCGTGTTCCGCAGGGGATCTATGGGCCATCCAGCCTGGTTATTGGGTTGTAGAGTGGAATCTATGATGTCTTCAAAAGGGCGTACATCCACTCCCAATAAAAGTTCAGTGAGGATAACATTTGCTTTCAAGCAAATGTTCTGAACCATTTTGGAGATCAAATTGATCTGGAGTGGGTCTTTAACACTGAGGGTGTCACTGTTGAGAATCAGTGACTAAAGTTCTAGCCTTTCTCGTATCTTCTTATCAACGGTCTAGACTCTTATCTCTGATATGACATGTCAATGATTACTCATACTTAGTAAGACCGGCCAATAGCTTACCTATCATGTCTTGGCATATGTCATACTTGCTGACATATTCTTCCTTGACGTTCCATAGGATTCTATGGTACGACTTTCTATTTACTATACATAGTATAGGAGTACACAAGTGCAAACATATCTTACATGTATATAAACCAGGCCTTACAGCCTGGTAAGAATAACCAAACATCTCTGTTCTCTCCTCTGATCTCAGTGTTGAGTCTCACTCCACTACATCTACCCAATCCACCTCAAATCTATTCCTCCTCTCCCATATGGAAAAGTCTTGTGAGTTTTCCACACAAGTCTGTGCTGGTGCTGTAGAAACCCTGGGATTATATTCCATTATTCTCTACCCCATTTTCTACAGTCACATGGTAGATTCCAATGCATATAGGGATGTTTCGTGGAATTGTAGGCATGAGCAGAAATGAGATGTGTGATTTGTTGGAGACTATTAAAAGGTGTTGGAAATCCTTCTTTTAAAAGGGGGAGTAAGTTGTTGCAATAGTAGCTATTTAAATAGCAGTGAGGAAGTGTAAAGATGTAAAAAGACAAACCTCAGGAAGATGATGGAAGGGTCAGCAACAAGGCATGCATGGGCTTCCAAAATTGTGATACAACACAGGCAGAACATCATTGAAGCAAGGTTTGGGGAAATGGAATGCAGAGGAAGGAAAGTGCCGTCGTCACAGATATGCCAGAACACAATGAACTGCATGAGAGAACACAACGAACTATGCCTCTGTACGTCAGGATCCTACATGGAAAGCATAGAAAACGAAAGCAGTTGGATAGGTTTCCTAAGGTCTTGATGTTCCACCAGAGCACAGTGGACAGCAAGGCATTGTTGATGTTGAGGGACTGAGAAACGAAGTGAAACCTCTGACCCCTCCAATGAGTGTAAAACTGCACATATATATCAACCCCAATTATTGGTGCAGTGAGTAATATAATCAGGTATCTGTGTGCGACTGAAGGGAGTGTTGTTCAGGTCAGCGGAGTTGAGGTCACTGGGGAAGGTAAACATAAATACTGGATACTAGAGGACGAGATACATACCCTTTGGGGGTATGAATATGTCTTCGAGTCAGGACATCCATACCGTCAACAACCTTGCACATGAACTTGAACATGTGATGGATCTCGTCTAGGATTGGGGATAAAAGGTCATTCTTAGCAGGGGGTGCAATTAAGGACTGAATCCCGTCGAGAGAGAGACCTTTGATAACCTCAGGCCATTTGGAATTGTAAAGAAACATGGTGTTAAGTCTGGTTCCTCCAGGTTGAAGTCCGGTTGGATGTCCGAGATGTAGGGAAAGTAAGCACAGGGGTTCGACAGAGACGTTGACAGAGGTACAGAGGTCAGAGGTGTGAGGATGTTGGCGCAGGACTTATGTGTTGTGCCCTTGTCAATCCTCATGTCCTCGTATTTCAGAGAGATGAGAGAGAAGAGAGAAGAAGAGAAGGGATTGAGCTTCGAAAGGGGGGAAACTTTGTTGATATTCGTAATGAAGAAACTATGAAGAAATACAGGGGGTTTATATACTACAGGTCTGAAGGTAACTCTGGAACCAGAGTATCTATGTGATGGCAATATACATAGGGACAGAGGACAGAGGAATATGAATGCTGGAAGGGCAATACAAACTATAATGGAGAATGTAGACTATGGTGAAAGAAGGTATAGGAAGGTATGAAGTTCAGAGTAGTAACTCCAGTGAATTTGGCACGAGGATATGACACAGTGAGTTTGCATGGATCGGTGGAAGGAATGAGTAATTGGGGTGACAGTTTATGTTTCAGATGAAGAACAGCAAGGTACTTGGAAAAGCTACCGTGGGGAGCTGGGTAGCAAGTGTGGGATCGACATGAACAACAAATTGTACTGCATGGTTGCCAGGAATTCAATGGATTTTGCAGGGCTCAAAAGATAGGATGAGACTGACATGTTTATCTTTTGCGTGATGACAGAATGATTGATCAGAAGCAAAGGCTGAGTCACAAAAGGAAGTAGTGCATCATATGCCATCTTCTAACAAGAGGCCAATGATCAGAGCAAAAACCTCGGAGAAAGATGTCGATTACATGGTCGAGATGTTGAGCTGGCAGACAATCTCGTTGATCTTGTCCAAAGAGGGGCCAGAGTGTTTGTGTTGAAAGATATGAGCATGGGTATGGGGGGAATAAATAGCCTGGGAGCGCTCTACGCATATGACTAGTTTGTGAACTAGATCGACCATGAGGCCACAGTGAGATATAGTTGATATATGCTGGGCTATAAGACCCTGGGGAAGGTGGATACAAGGATCAGGGTGGATTATTGTGTCTGGGGAAGAGTGGCGCGAAGAAAGAGCAGGGCTGTGATCTGCATGAGTGACAGTATCAGGGTTGGCTATAGTGTCCAGGGAAGAATAGCATGAAGAAAGGGCAGGAGTGTGGTCTGCAGAAACGACAGATCGTTTTTTGTCGTGGATGTCCATCAAGCTGGTATTATGATTATCTGGGTCTTCATCTCAGGGGTTGTCCGTACGTTGGAGAGCGGTATCCACATTTTGTGGATCCTTGTTGGCAGAATGGATGGTGCAAACAAGTATGGTGTCCACACCTGAGTCACATGCAGACCTCATGTGCTTTCTCAATGCGTCTGGATTGGGATCGGAAAATCCACCACATGGACAGTGAAAACGACTGTCAGGCTGGCATGTTATGCATATATCATTGTCTGTATGCACATGGGTCAAACAAAAACAGGGCATATTCATTGACGACTCACTGTGGTAACATATATTGAAGTCTTTTTGATGTACAGATTGAACATGTTCAGTGATGTTATGCGTCCTGATGTCACATTGGGGACATCTGGGATACGATAAGCATGGGCCATAAACGAACAGAAAATACTGACTGGAGACAAGCACAGGACATGTCGAAAAGTCACCAGAGTGAGGTCACTTTAGATATCACATTTTGTGAACAATAGGAATACAGCGAGATGGACAGAGGATGAAAGGGATTGTATTGAAAAAGTGAGTTTTGAAAGAGAGGACTAGAATCAAAGCATGTGGTGTCACCTAATTAGGTGTAATAAATCGAGCATATATCTCGGGGAACACACGGATGATGAGCCATGATCTGTATCAGTCATATGTCAATAAAGTTAGACCCAGGAGACATGCAAGGATATATTGTAAAGTAAGGGATCATTTACTATCTGCTACATTCAAAAAATTTGTGATGTCTCCTATGGTGTTCACACCATGAAGAGAAGAGCGAAAGGATAAAAGAGACAATGAAAAGCCCAAGGAAGAAGAGGGTAGCAGAAGAACCCCTTCAAGCAAAATGAGAGGACTGGAACAGTCAGGCTCGTGCACAAGAATAAGGATTGTGGTGACATCTGAGTAAAGGGAGAAAACGACATCCAAACAAATGGATGTGGGGTTGGATTGAAAGGTGTGGGACTCGCCGTAATGCCCGCAGACTCAGAATAAGACTTGTAGTGATATCTGGGTAGAGGGAGAAAATGAGATCAAGACAAACAGATGTGGGGTTGGATTGAAAGCTGTGGGGACTCACTGTGATACCCGCAAACTCTAAACAGAATAAAGCAAGGTTGAATGAGCAAGCGATGTCTGTTATGGTTTCACTAGAGGGGGTACACTGTTTCACTTGTCTTTTCATTCACTTGGCTCTTAGTCTCGTTCTCTCACTGTACATGGTTGTATTTGTAATGGAGTTGTCCTCCATTATACCAGATACGTTTCCCAATCTCTTCCCGCTTCTGTCTCACACAGTGCCCCACCTATATCTACTTTGGACTTCCTTTCCATTCTGCCACAGTTGCCTTATTTGGACTTCACCGCCTGCGGCATAGCCTTGTTCCTTCTGACTCATCATGACTTATCATGACTTGCATTGACTCTTATGCTGCGCATCAAGTCATACTTTAGCAACTCGCATTGACTTGAGGTGCTGCACACCATTACTTATTTAGAAGGGGCCTACTATATATAAGGGTACTCTCTCGCCCCCTGTATTTTCCCTCAAGCTAGTTGTACGCAATACCAGTATTCTTTCTAGTGACCACCGAGTCCAGTGAGCGCTTAGTTCATACCTGAATAGGTGAGACCACTTAGGCTTCACATCGTCTTGAAGCTCGGCACTCAGACTACAAACTTCACTTGTACCCTTGCTCTTTTCTTGTCCTCGTTTGAGCTTAGTATCTTAGTATTGCTGTGCGTTACAATGTCCACGTCACAAGAGAGGTTGGATGATGGTTGTGGCGAGAAGGTGTGGGAGATGATTGAGTGGCACCACATGTGACAACATCAAAAGTCTTACCACATGGAGCACAGTGGTCGTCAGAAACAGTACATTATCCCAGGAATGTCCACAGAGTGGACAGTAAAAGTTGATATAAATAATACATTAAACTATTTGGCTGCTGAAATGAATGCATGTTCGTGCGCAATGATTTGCAACAAAGTGTTCTTTGTATGTCTGATCACACAAATCGTACCATGTCTTACCACATCATGAGTAAGTGAAGTCTGATCACAAATCTTACCACGCCTAACCACAATACAAGTGGGAGCACATTCGGAAACAGCATGTCATCCCAGGAATGTCCACAGAGTGGACAGTAAAAGTTGATATGAATCATATATTAAACTATTTGGCCCCTGAAATGAATGCATGTTTGTGCACGATGATCTGCAACAAAGTGTTCTTTGTATGTCTGATCACACAAATCATACCATGTGTAACGCACAGCGTAGCATGCTGCGATACCAAGACACTAAGCTCAAATGAGGATGAAGAAAGAGCGAGGGTATGAGGGAAGTATATAGTCTGAGTGCCGAGCTTCGAGACGATGTGAAGCCTAAGTGATCTCACCTATTCAGGTATGAACTAAGCGCTCACTGAACTTGGTGGTCACTAGAAACAACACTGGTATTGTGTAGAACTAGCTTAGGGAAAATTACAGGAGGGTGAGAGAGCACCCTTATATATGGTAGGCCCCTTCTAAATAAAGAAGTGGTGTGCAGCACCTCTAGCCATAGTGAGTCACAAGTGTATGACTGGATGTGCAGCATAAGAGTCAGTATGAATCATGAAGAGTCATGACGAGTCAGAGAACAAGGCTATGCCACAGGCAATGAAGTCTGAATAAGGCGACTGCGGCGGAATGGAAAGGAAGTCTAGATATAGGTATAGGCAGGGCGCTGTGTGAGACAAAAATAGAGAAGAATTGGGAGATGTATCTGGTATAATGGAGGACGACTCCATTACGAATACAACTGCGCACGGTAAAGAGAACGAGACTAGGAATTGAGTGAACGAAAGAACAGGAGAAAAAGTGTACCCCCTCAGTAAACCATAATACCATGCTAAGTCTGCTGATCACATATATTAGCATTAACTACCATACAACTAGCTGACTAATACTACATTGAGTGGTCTTTGGTGAGAAGGCCATATCTCACCAGTCAAGTTGCCCGAGCCAGTCTTGCGGACAGAACACGAAGAAGTATCATGCTGGTCTCTGGGTTAGGGCAACAGGGAAGATGTGGAGGCAATTGACAGTTTCGACTCAATAACACGTGAGATCTCAGGAGACTGGTGATCCTTCGGATGAGCATTCTTAATATGGCTGAAGACTGTCTCTGGAGGGTTTGCAACAATATTCTTGCATCACTCCACCTGGATGCAGGGTGAAGCACCAATCATGGATGTCACAGAATGGCGACACACACAGCCACCACCCAGCATCTAGTCATGTGTCAGATACAAATATTGAAGAACAATTGAAGCATACACTGATCATTGTGTCATCTTCTTTAGGCGGGCTATGGATGCTTGGGATGCTAATGCTCAAAATTGGGTGATAATGAGGAAGCTTCATGGCATTGTTGCCTGGGTGTTCTTCGAAGAATGTTGAATCTGATGAGCACACTAAGTTCTGGTGGCTGGTTTTCTAGCACAACGAGTCTGTCTTCTGGGACTTGTATTGACTATCCATAATTGAGTCATATGATACCCAATTGTCACAATCTTCCTCCAAGCAAACTCATTCTCCCAGCATGCTGCCAGCAAGAATCGAGGGTGGCAAGGCAGAGATAGATGCGAACAGTGAAACATGCTCCTGGGCAGACTCAAGCATTTTGTCCCCAAGACCCAGTTGTCCAAGATGCTTTCCCATAAAGTTGTTGACCACGGATTCAACCGAGACATTGGACTGGTGTTGGGTCCATGAGAAACATCTACAGTTTGCAAAGGACTGAGTAGTGCTAATTATACTTCCATTTGAGTCTCTGCAGCAATAACAAATGGAATTGTGGTTGAAGAGACTAGTGCGAGGACCAACAGACACACCAGACTCAGGCCACTGGGTACTGCGATTGTAGGGGTGGATGAGTGACATACGGAAGTAGAAGCTTGAGGCATTGCTATCAACTCTAGAATGATGTGGTGGTTGATAGCATCAGCAAACCTACATTTTTTCTGAGTTATCAAAATCAATGACCTTGCTGAGCTGTCTGACTCAACTGACAGCATGCTATCAGTGCTATCATTCATAAGTAATTCATTGCTATCAACATTCTCAGAGCTATCAGCATATCAGCTTGTCAATTCACTAGTGATATCAGTCCCATCAGTCTAACCAGTCATGTCAGTCTATCAGTCATTCAGGTTGTCAGTCAATCAGCCAAGTCAGCCCATCAGCCCATCAGCTGATCAGTTAGTCATCTCTGTCAGTCACATCAGTTGGTCAGTTGGTCAGTCAGTCAGGTGTGTCAGGTTTGTCAATTTGTCAGCTAGATAGTCAGTCAGTCAACCAGTCCATTCAATAAATTAGCTTATCAGCTTGTCAGTAAATCAGGTCAGTCAGTCAGGTCAATCTATCAGTCTTGTCATTGATTTCAATGACCCAGAAAAAATGTAGGTTTGCTGATGAGATGAGAGAGAATGTATCATTGACTGAGGTTGACATGGTGAATGAGAAATTGTCTGACGAGGGCCTCTCCTGCACGCTTGATAGGCAGGTGAGTGATCCATAGTCAAAGGGATCTGCAGAACCGCCATGGAGGACATTACTGTACGACGAGACAGAAGCAATACTCTGAAACGACTCATGTTTCTGCTGTTGCCTGGTGGACATTGTAGCAGGTAGAGGACAGAACCTGGGGCAACTGTCATGGAATTTGAATCCTTGTTGGATCTCTGCAAATGAATTGAACCCTACAAAACTCAATGCAGAAGAGTTGCACTGATGACCAGCAGCAACAAAAAACTTTCCAGCTGCCTTGTGTGCCTCTCGCTTAGAAGGTGGATTGGAGTTGAGTCAAGGCCTCTCAGGTGGGGGCTCGATTTGAATGGCATATGCAAGAATCGACTTCATTAACAAACTCTTGTCGCCAGCAAATGATACCATAGAGAGAGAGGTCGTGACCTCGGGAGGGGGAATGATATCAGAAAGTGTGAGTGGCAAAGCTTCCTTGTTGCTCAATGATGCATCCTTTCCGCTGAATTTGAAGTCATGGTTGAGCTGTCCATTCAAAAGCTGAGAGGCGACAGCCATGGGATTCTGTAGCACTTGAGGAGCCACAATGTCAGGCAGTTCTCCATAGTCCAATCCAAGGAGCAAAGACAGCTGCATACCAGAAAAGTCTCAGTCTCACCTAAACCACCTGAGGCAGCCTTGCACTATTCAAGCAAATCTTTGAGTGTTGAGCTCAAGGAACAGAGGAAAGTAGCCACAAGCTGCAAGGACATGCTTACTGGTAAACAAACATGTATGGAGCACCTAACCACATCCAGGACGTCAGGGATGTGTTGAAGAAGCTGCACAGCATGTCAGAATATAGTTGTGAATGGTTGGGGAGAGTACTCACCAGCAGGAGCTCAGATCGAGCCAGAAATGCAAAGCAATCACATGGAGCAACAGCTGCAGCATACAGAAAGAATGGAGAAGCATCAGAAACAAGTGAGTCGAGAGAGCGGACACACTAAAGTGTGACACCATGCTGGGAGAGATGTCAAAAGTTGTCCATATGTATTCAGACCATAAATCAGTTGTTGGAGGTGGTGAACACGATGAGATACACTTTGTGAGCAATAGGAATGAGCACAACATAAAAATGTATGCACAAACTCAGGATAAGGACTAGTCTGGGTGCAAGAGGCGAGGAGGGTGATCTAACACATGTGTAACAAGTCTACTAGTGGGGGAGGGCTCGCCGGCTGTCCAGTGGGGCACCCAAAGAGGACCCACCACTCTGGGGGCATCCCTACACCCCTCCATGGGCCCCTGTTACGGTTTACTGAGGGGGTACACTTTCTCTTACCATTTCTTGTTCACTCATCACTCATCTCACTCACTATATGTTGTATTCATAGTGGAGTTGTCCTCCACATGTACCAGATACGTTCTCAATCCTCTTTCTTCTTTTGGCTCACACAGCGCGCTGCCTATATCCTTATTAAGATGTTTCTTCCGTTCCTGCCACAGCACTTTATTTCAGGCTTCATGCTATGGCACATGTGTTGCTGTGCATACTGTGCACAGCACTTTATGACTTGGACTGCCTTCGTAGTGCTGCACACTCGAGTCATACATAGATGGAGACGGAGATCCTTCAGACTGTTACGGTTTACAAAGGGGGTACACTTTTACTTGATCTTTCATTCTCTCGACTCCTAGTCTCATTCTCTCACCATACATGGTTGTATTCGTAATGGAGTCGTCCTCCATTATACCAGATATGTCTCCCGAGTCCTTTTCACTTCTGTCTCACATGGTGCCCTGCCTATACCTATATTTTTGCTTTCTTTCCATTCCACTGCATTCACCTTATTCAAACTTCATTACCTGCAGCATAGCCTTGTTCTCTAACTCATCATGACTCTTTGTGACTTGTACTGACTCTTGTGCTATGTATCGAGTCATATGTTCGTGACTCACTATAACTAGAGGTGCTACGCACCACTTCCTTATTTAGAAGGGGCCTACCGTATATAAGGGTGCTCTCTCGCCCTCCTGTATTTTCCCTAAGCTAGTTCTATGCAATACCAGCGTTGTTTCTAGTAACCTCTGAGTTCAGTGAGCGCTTAGTTCATACCTGAATAGTAGAGACCACCTAGGCTTTGCATCGTCTCAAAGCTCAGCACTCAAACTACAAACTTCGCTCACACCCTCGCTCTTTTCTTAGTCCTCGTTTGAGCTTAGTGTCTTGGTATCGCAGCACGCTACACTGTGCATTACACAGACTCCTGCTCCTTCTTTCCTTTCTTAATCTTATGCACGGACCAGGGGCCTACCATATAAATACTCTCGCCGCTCTTGGCTTTATTTCTCTCTAAGCTAGTTCTATGCAATACCAGTGTTATTTCTAGTGACCACTGAGTTCAGTGAGCACTTAGTTTGTACCTGAATAGGTGACACCACTTAGGCTGCACATCATCTCGAAGCTCGGCACTTGGACTACAAACCTCACTCATACCCTCGCTCTTTCTTAGTCCTTGCTTGAGCCTAGTATCTTAGTATTGCAGCACACTACGCTGTGCATTACAGCCCCTCCCCTCCTTTGCTAACTAAACTAATAAACCTCATAGTAAGACATTGTGGTAAGATGTGGTAAGATATCTCACCTGCGCACAATGCTGACAAATGATACAAATAAGGAAATTCGTCGATGTAGGAGGAGAAAACACAATGTTGAAAGAACACCTCAGCCCAGGAATGCCCCCTAAGCATACAGGCAAAGTTGTGTGGGATGGGACATTAAATACCTTTCCCATTTACATTAGTCAGCATACAGCCATGATGGCTCACAATAGCATATATTATGGGAATGAATCAAAGATAACAAATGTATGAATAGCAATTTGAAATAAGGCCATATGGTAAATATGGCTGGGTACAGCGTTTTCAGGGTCACATCAGATCGTTCTGAAGCCCTGAAACATTGATGTTATCTGTAGAATTGGTCCACAATTTTGTGAACTTTAAAAGTGATATATTGGTCAATAGTAAGATAGGAAGTGATGATGGCCATGTGGTATCAGTGGAAGAAATGTACCTCGATGTGTGGTAGACACAGTGCACATCGGGGGTACGGGCCAATGTGCCGCAAGAACCTACATTTTAAGATTTATCATCTTGAGGTGATGAATCTTGAGGAATTCCTTATGACCAATATTGCCATAAATGGTGATATGTGTGGGTGGTCACATGACCATGGGAATGTGTATGTTGGGCTAAAAAAAGAATCATGATGATTGGACAACAGGAAGCTGGTCAAAACTGCAAAATTAAACTGGGGTAGCAATACCCCATCAGCCAGAGTGCAAGTCATTAGGCCAGGATCTCGTTTTGGTGGTCCTGATTTTCGCTTATTTTCACTTATTCATGGTAGCAGTGTATGTGAATGACTATGGTCTTTGCATAGTGATTGGTAATGAGTGTACATGTGATATCTATAAAAATCCACAAGTCCAACTCCGGTCAACTCCAGATAAACCTTGCGCTAAATCCACTGGACATCCACGGAGTTACTACTCTGGACTTTGTACCTTCCTATACCTTCTTTCACTATAGTCTACATTCTCCATTATAGTTTGTATTGCCCTTCCAGCATTCATATTCCTCTGTCCTCCATCCCTATGTACATCGCCATCATGTAGATACTCTGGTTCCAGAGTTACCTTCAGATCTGTAGTATATAAACCCCCTATATTTCTTTGTAGTTGCTTCATTATGAATATCAATGAAGTTTCCTCCCTTTCAAAGCTCAATCCCTTCTCTTCTTCTCTCTTCTCTCTCTGAAATACAAGGACATGAGGATTGACAAGGGCACGACACATAAGTCCTGCACCAACATCCTCACACCTTCGACCTCCGTACCTCTGTCAACATCTCTGTTGAACCCCTGCGCTTACTTTCCCTACATCTCAGACATCCGACCGGACTTTGACCTGGAGGAACCAGACTTAACAGTACAGGAGTTTCCTTTTTTCAGTATTGACTTGGTGGTAAGTGTAGTGTTTTGGTAGTGTCTGGGGATGGTCAGGATCTCGTTTTGGTAGTGCTAAATTTCGCTTCATTTTCGCATTTTTCCATAGTCATCACTACCAATTTTCCCTTATCACAACTCTAAATCATAGTCAGCTTACGTTTCATGTCTTGGTAATGGCACATATAGGCTGTGTTGGTTGATTGTAATATTCCTGCTTGATTCATTCATTTTTTAGCACAAATGACTCAACAGATGTGCCTTCAAGTTCTATATATTATCCTGTTCATGTTCCTGATATCAATTGTTACTATGCTATGCAGTGTGTCACTTCTCATTTATGGGTATACCTTTGTAGATAACTAGCATCTGTTAAGGCCACAGTCTACTCAAGATCTTGGTTTGCATACACACAGACATGTTCTTGTGCTAGAACATGCACATAGTCATGTGTGTTCTCATTGGCTGTGCTCATTGACATATATGGGAGTTATATAAACATGTTTGTACCACTTGTGCTGTGCTTGCCTGACCTGCCTGTATATTGCGCTCATCTATATATATCTGGGCTGTCCTTGGTTGTGCTAGTTGTGCTGTGCTTGCATGACCCGCCGGCGTGATGCATGCACTGACATATTTGCATGTTGTTTTTTGGTTATATTATATTCTTATTGGCCTTATCTCCCAGTATGTTGTGCTTACCCACATATATGAAATTTGTCCTTGGTTGTGCAAATTATACTATGCTTACATGACCCACCAGCATGATGTGTGCACTGACATATATGGGAGTTATATAAACTTGAATGTGTTACTTGCCTGATCCACTGGCATGTTTGTTAAGTCAGGTTCCTCCGAGTCAAGTCCAGTGGATGTCCGAGGCATAATGGGAACATAGGGGCAGAGGTTTAATGGAGGTGTCGACGGAGAGGTCGACAGAGATACAGAGTTTGGAGTTATGAGGATGTTGGCACAGGACTTATGTGTCATGCCCTTGTCAATCCTCATGTCCTTGTATTTCGGAGGGAAATAGGGTTGAGAGGGAAGGAAGGAATAGAGGGGAAGAGATCAGACTTGAAAGGGAGGAAACTTTGTTGATATTCGTAATGGAGAAACTACGAAGAAGTACAGAGGGTTTATATACTACAGGTCTGAAGGTAACTCCAGAGCCAGAGTACCTACATGATGGCGATGTACATAGGGACGGAAGACTATGAAATCCGGATGGGTGATACAAACTATAATAAAGAATGTAGACTATAACGAAAGCAGATATAGGAAGGTATGAAGTCCGGAGTAGCAAGTCCATGGATGTCCAGTAGATTGGGTGCGGGGTTTATCCAGAGTTGGACCGGAGTTGGACTTGTGAAAATTAGGGATATGACAGTATCGCCCTCTTAGGCTGAGCCCTTGAGGCCAGCTACATGTCTGAAACAAGCCCCTGAGTGGCCCGGGTGGAACTCCGGGTGGAACACGAGTGACACAATCACATGGAGTTGGTGTATGGATCAACAAACGGAAATTGGGTCTCCGCTTGAACTCCAGATATAAAGGTAAGGTGGATTTTGATAGCCAATTGCTGATTTCCCATGTCCGTCTACAATAGTGTAATCTGAGCTTGGGTGGACTCCCGCCTTGTGGAGAATGAGGATGACAACGACGAGCTCTCTGCTGCCAAGTTTGCGGAGTGACAGAGGTGTGCCAAGGCGTGCAAAGAAGAGGAAGAGCAGAAGAGGCACAAAGCAGAAGAGGCGGAGGCACGTTGGAGGGCAGAGGAGAAGCAGCATCGTGAGGCCAAGGAGGCAGCCAGAAGATGAGTAAGTCATCAACTCTTTGGAGTTGACTCTTTACTAACGGACTTGTAGGCTGAGGATGTCCGAGTGCAGCAGAGTGCCAATAAGGGCAAGGGGAAGGCCTTGCCTGCCTGTAATCGGTGCGAGCGCTGGGGCCTTGAATGTGAGAAGGGCCCTGGCAAGTCCCAGTCGTGTGTTGAGTGACGAGGCATGAAGGTTAGGTGTGAGCACCCCGGAGTTGAGAAGCCAGAGAAGCGACAGAGGAGAGTGGATAGCGACATGGGACCGTCAAAGAAGAAGAAGTCAGAGGAAGAAGCATCGGAGAGCGTGGAAGGCGATGAGAAGACCGAGTGGTGGTCCAAGCTGGGGCCACAGCTCGTCAAGGCTATCCAGGGCATCCACTCCGAGATGCAGGCACACACCCCACTCCTGGGTCGCCAGAATCAACTCTTGGCCTGCCTCATCGAGTTGAAGACGATGGAGATATACCAGGAGGACTCGGAGTCGGAGGACAGGGTGGCGAGCGAGGTTTTGGATGAGATGAGGGAGATGGTGATGGAGCGGACGGATGCATTCCATCAGAGGTTGGCCGATGTAGTCATGCAGCCAGAACGAGCAACGGAGAAGGATGTGAAGAAGAGTGCAGACGCGGAAAAGAGCACGGATGTGGAGAAGAGTGCGGACAGAGAAACAGAGGTCGCAGGAGAGGCGACTCTGGAATAATGTAGTGTAGAAAGAAATGTTCCTTTGTTTGTACATAGTAATCAATTGAATTGAGTCAAGAGAAAAAGAAATGGAGAAAATTACGGAGAGATCAGCCCTGGCTTGTCCGGGTACTCCGATGGAAGTCCAAGACAAGCTCCGTAGCATGTCCGAGTTCTGGAGCGAGTAACCATGAAGTCTCGTCGTCAGTACCTTTGTATCCTGACCATCGTACTAGATACAAGAGTTGGCAGTGACACCTTCTTTGATCTATCTTGGAGTTGAGTATTTCTTCGATCTTGTACTCCGGTTCGCCATCAACCTCGACCGGAGGTGGCGGAGGTTGGACGTAGTTCGGAATGGTGTTCAGAGTTGTGGTTTCTAACTGTGAGACATGGAAAACAGGATGAACGGATTTCATGGAGTTGGGCAGTTGGATTGTGAAGGAATGTGTACCAGGTTTAGCGATAATGCTGTAAGGACCTAGATACTTTTCCGATAATTTCTTGGATGGTTGTGTAGACCAGAGGTATTTCGCTTTGAGCATTATTTGATCACCGATTTTGAAGTCTGGAGCCGGACTTCTCTTCTTGTCCACTGGTCCTTGATAGTGCGCTTCCAGCATCTCCGTTCGGAGGAACTCATGGAGTTCATCCAAGTCTGTGACATAGGACTTAGCTGTCGAAGAGGTAAGTTCGAGCTCAGAGTGGACGGAGAAGTTTGGATGATATCCTTTGTTGGTGCAAAATGGTGATACACCAGTAGTAGCACTCGAAGCATTATTATAGGCAAACTCCGTGAGAGGGAGAAGTTCGGACCAATTGTCTTGTTGATAGTTGCAGTAGATACAGAGGTACTGTTCAAGTGTCTGATTGGCATGTTCTGTCTGGCCATCACCCTCTGGATGATATCCGGAGGTGAAATGCAGACACATATCTAAAGCTTTACCTAGGGACCGGAAAAAGTGGGAAACAAACTCAGAGCCCCTGTCGGAGGTGACATGGGTTGGAACTCTGTGTTTGGAAAAGACGTGGAGGAGGAATAGCTTTGCTAATCCAACAGAAGTGATGGTATCATGTGTCGGAATGAAGATGGATTGTTTAGAAAGTCTGTTGACTATGACGAGGATAGTGGTGAAGTCTTCCAAAGGTGGAAGCTGTTCAATGAAGTCCATGGAGATGGAATTCCATGGTTTCTCCGGAACCGGAAGCTGCTTAAGAAGTCCATACGGACGATGACGGGGGGTCTTCGCTTGAGCACAGGCTGTACAGGAACTAATGTAGTTCTTAACGAAAGTCCGGATTTTAGGCCATGTATATTCTCAATGAATAAGTTCAAGTGTACGGTTCTGACCAAAGTGGCCTGCAGTTGGGTGGTCGTGGAATGTTCGGAGAACTCAGAGTTGAAGATTATTAGCTTCTGGAACATATGTGTGATTATCCTTTAGGAGGAATCCTTCGGAGTTGACTGTCCATCTAGTGTTGGAGTTGGAGGAAATGATGTGAGACGTGACTGGATCATTAGGGAGCACAGAGAGGATATCAGAACGGAGTTGTTCAATGTCAACCAGAGCTGAGGCCCAGAGTAGTGGAACTTCTAAGTACGTTGCCCAGAGGGACGATGCGAGCTGTTCTGAAGTGAAAATGGACCTATAATTGTCTGGGTTAATGCAAGCGTAGTCCTTATCCCCCTCTTTGGGGTAGACATCCCATTGTCGAGTCAAAGCGTTGGGTTTCACTCCGAGCTTGCCAGGCCGATACCGGACTACCATATTGAATTGATTCAGGTATTCAGACCATCGGGCTTGGCGCTGCATCAGGAGCTTTGTGGAAGAAAAATATTTGAGATTTTTGTGGTCAGTAACGACATCTATGGGAATTGGGGAGCCTTCCAGGTAGTGGTGCCAGGAGGTAAATGCTTCAAAAATCACCAGTAACTCCTTGTCATGTGTGTCATGGTTTAATTCCGCTCCGGTCAAAGTCCGGGAGAAGAATGCGACAGGGTGGAGTTCATTATCAGCCAGAGTTGTGATAGAGAGGATGGCAGCAACAGTGTAGTTGGAGGCATCAGTTTCGATAGTAATTGGAACATCCGGAGTCCAGTGAACAAGCACCGGAGCTGATGTGAAAGCATTTTTAAGGTGTTGGAAGGAATTCCGGCATAAGTTGGAGAAGTTCCAAGGAGTTTCTTTTCGAGTAAGACATGTGAGAGGAACCACAATGTCGGAGTAACCCTGGATAAAATGACGATAGAAGTTGGCGAACCCCAGGAAGGACTGAATGTCCTTGACCTTCTGAGGTTCTGGCCATTCCAGGATTGTTTTAATTTTGTTGGAGGCCATGGAGAGGCCGGAGGGAGAGAGTACATATCCGAGGTACTCAACCATGTCGGAATGGAATTCGCATTTCTCTGCTTTGGCATATAAGCCATTGGCACAGAGACGTCGGAAGACTTCTCGGACATGTTTTCGATGTGATTCCATGTCATGGGAGTAGATCAGAATGTCATCGAGGTAAACCATGACGCAAATGTCGAGCATATCTGCAAAGATACTATTGACAAACTGCTCGAAGGCCGCTGGAGCATTGGTAAGTCCGAAAGGCATGACAAGCCATTCGAACGATCCGTAGCAAGTGTGAAAGGAGGTCTTCCACTTGTCTCCCTCCGTAATACGGACCAAATGGTACGCATGACGGAGATCGATTTCGTGTAGACTTTTGCTCCGGAGGGTCCATCAAGGAGATCAGAGGTACGGGGAAGTGGGTAGCGGTCTTTGTGTGTGACTTTATTTAATCCTCGGAAGTCGACACAGAGTTGAAGGGAGCCATCCTTCTTCCGGACGAACAACACTGGAGCTGTGTGCGGAGACATAGATTGGCAGATAAATCTAATGTTAAGGTGTTCATTGAGGAGGTCTCAGAGGGCTTGCTGTTCTGTGGAGGAGACGGAATAGATCTTTCCAACCAGAGGTTCTGCACCTTCTTCCAGGTCTATTTTCAAGTCGAAAGGACAATGAGGAGCAAGGGTATCAGCTTTCTTCTTGCTGAAGACATCCGCGAAGTCGTGGTATTCCGAAGGAACACCAACGAGGTCGTCTTTCTCTGTAGGGGAGGCAACGGAGGCAGAAGCGGAATGAGCAGAGATGTCTTCAGTAGACTGGAGTGAGAGGGCGAACTGGACTAATCCCTCCATCTTGCATGCGCGATGAAATGTGACAGCATTGACAAAAGAGATGTAAGGGGCTGTAAGTCTGGGTGCTTTAGGCGGATCCGAAGAGTGTTCCAAAGGTGTGGTATTGATGGGGGAAGGAATGCTCGGAGGTTCAGAGGGTGATATCGGGGTTGGCATTCCCTCTGCAGGAGTTCGGAAAGTGATGCTGCTCGTAACCCAGTCAATCAATGGATTGTAGCAGGTAAGCCAGCAATGTCCAAGAACAAGGCTGCATGAGGAATCCAACGAGGTTACGAAGAACATATCAGAGGTGGAAACACTGGAAACGAAGGAGATTGTCAGATCTATTGCTTGGGAAATTAATGAGGCTGAGGATCCGTCGAATAAATGGAGATTAATCAGAGGGACGGAGTACGTAGAGATTTGATGTTTCTTGATAAAAGCAGAGTCTATAAAGCAATGAGTAGATCCTGAGTCAATGAGAATGGGTACATCTGAGATATTATGTATGGGGAGAGAGATGAAAGGATGGAGGGAATTTGGATCAGAAAGAGCAGACACATTCAGACATAGTTCCGTGAGGGCACAGTTTGGATCAACGCGACTCCCAGCCTGTGCGGATGCTCGAGAGTTGCACTCTATTTTTTCACTTCCATAGAAGCGGGGGTCGATACCATGGCTTCCGGAGTTACGGTAGCAGCACAGGCTTTCGACGCCCTAGACGTGGACTTTGGGCAGTCTTTGGTGGAGTGTCCACTCTCGCCGCAGAAGAGACAGAGATTAAACTTTATATGGCACTGACGTTCCTCCAGAAGGAGTTTACCGTCTTTCCTAGTTTTGAAGAAATGGCGTCAGATTTGGAAGGGTTGGTGTTTCCCTTTTTGTTATTGTTCCCTCTGGAAGAACTGGAGTTGGAACTGGAGGTTGAGGATGTAGAAGAGCCCTTGGACTTGTTGTCCTTGGGTTTGGAGGAGTTAGTTGGAGCAGAGCTCGACGACTTGCTAGAGGAATTATTGCCGGAGGAGTTTGATCCGGAGACCTTTGAAGCGCATGATATCCCATCCATGTGCTCCCAGTATCTCTGGTCAATCTGTTGCGCTAAAGTATGCATATTGTGAAGGTTGTTGGGTTTGCCATGATGAGCGATCTCGTCCTTGATATGGTCTGGGAGTCCATTATAGAAACTCTGGCGGAGAGCACCAGGTCCCCATTCTTGGACTTGGTTCGCAAGACAGTTCCACTTGACAATGTATTTGGAAATGTGCTGAGTGTCTTTCATATGCAGTTGCTTGAGTTGAGCCTCTGCTTCAGCAACGGGATCATGAGGACCGAAGTTGGTCTGGAGTTCATACAGGAATGATTGCCAATTGTCCACCCAGAGGGGATGGATTGCCGGAGGGGCAGTTCCGAGCAAGTCCAGCTCAAAGTAATCAAGTGCCATCCCTTTGAGGTAGGACTGGGCGAAGGTTACTCTGCTCCGGTCCTTTTTGAAGGATTTCTCATTGGCTTGGAAATTGATTTCACATTGCACGACGAAAGAACAGAGTTTCTTTGGGTCAGACCCATCGAAGGTATCCGGTTCTCAGACCTTGGTTTTTGCATTGCTGGAGGTATTCTTGCGACGGAGAGCCATTCAGGTCATGTTGTGATTAGCGGTAGCAAGTTGGGTAAAAGGCTCATAAGCCAAGGGGACATTATTTGGTTTGTCGTCACTTCCGGGATTACCTCTGAAGAGGCGTTTGGTATCCGGAGTTGATGTTGTGGACGACCCACTGTCTGAGAGATCGGGATTGTCATCACCACCACTGTCACC
>JBBPJO010000031.1:0-52592 GCA_038088815.1 Boletus nobilissimus | reverse complement strand
TAATCCACAGAGGGCAAGTTCAACAAAGAAATAGCATAGTAACTGCATAGTGCTCATTCACCCTATGACTTGATGCACTTTAAAAGCTACATTCTTATGGAGTGATCTGCATACCTAACTTCACAGGTTGTCTCCATGAAATATAAATTAACCCATTCTAGATCCTTGTGGCTGGTGGGTATAAGAATAACATTAGATTTCCTTTACTTTTTTACCAGAATTTTTGCATATGTGTGCCAAGCATAGGGAGTGGGCATGAGCTCCATTATGGTAACCTGCTCTTGCCATCCAATGTTACATGTCTGCAATTGCTTCTTTTGATGTTTGCTGATCTCCAATAAGAAAGGGAATGAGAGATTGCTCTGGAAAAAGAGTCAGAGGTGCTAACAATCTCAAGTTTATTGTAGTGTGGGAGTGCCATCTCCATTCTTGTGTCAGGATCCATTAGGATATGAGGGAGAGACTTGTTAATGGAGATACCACCTCCAAGGTAAGAGTTGACCTATATACAATAGAAATACAAAAAAAGGGAGAAACTGATAGTGTGATCCAGGGCAAGACTAGGGTAAATTAACCTGATTTTGCTTCATCCACAAGGGCCATCCATACATTGTAGGAGAAATTATGTTTATGGTGATAATATCTATCATTCTGGCAAGTATCTTCTCTTCCTTTCACCAGGGACTGCCCAGATAACTAAATTTGTGACTAATCTAAGAAAAACTCAAGAGGCTATTGTTTGCCATGGTAAAATAAGTACAAGCTGGTCAGGGATATATTGATCAGAGGCATGCTGGATTTGTTGAAAGAAAAATGCTAATGAAGCAGACTAGCCACTTGCTGGATTAACTTAGGACAACTCTGGTGTCCACAGTGAGTTTGCTTTCAAACCTTAGATATTACTGGTACACCAAGAATGGATAAGATGCTATTATTACAGTTGATAATAATGTTAGAAATTTACCCCTGTTCTAGAAGTTCAGGATTCTGGTATCAAGAATACATTGTGCTATGTTAGGTTAATCATATTGTCACCAAAGTTGTCCATGGACTCAGAGATGTAGAAAGTTGGAATTAATTGGTTTGGGTCTAGGATATATGGGAGTTTATACCATTTGTGATGGTTTCACACCATTCATGGTTCATTTCATGTTCTAACCATGCCCTAAGTCTGCATCAATTAGCATTTTTGCTCTTGACATACTGTAACACACAGCGTAGCGTGCTGCGATACTAGGATACTAAGCTCAAGCGAGGATGAAGAAAGAGCAAGGGTATGAGTGAAGTTTGTAGTCCAAGTGCCAAGCTTCGAGACGATGTGAAGGCTAGGCAGTCTCACCTATTCAGGTATGAACTAAGCACTCACTGAACTCGGTGGTCACTAGAAATAATGCTGGTATTGTGTAGAACTAGCTTAGAGAGAATTACAGCCGAGAGCGACAAAGGTATTTATACGGTAGGCCCCTGGTCCGTGCGTAAGACTAAGAAAGGAAAGAAGGGGTAGGAGTCCAAAGGGTCTCCGCCTCCATCTACGTATGACTGAAGTGCGCAGCATTACAGAGTCAGTCTGAGTCATAAAGTATCATGTGCAGTATGTGCAGTAACATGCATACCACAGCCTGAAGTCTGAAATAAGATGCTGTGGCAGGAATGGAAGAATGTCTAAATAGGGATATAGGTGGGGCGCTGTGTGAGCCAAAAGAAGAAAAGAGATCGAGAACATATCTGGTACATGTGGAGGACAACTCCACTACGAATACAATGTATAGTGAGCAAAGCAAGAGATGAGCAAACAACAGAAGACAAGGAAAAGTGTGTACCCCCTCAGTAAACCATAACACATACTTACCTTGGCTGCTTTCCTTAACACCCAACCATCATAACATTGCCAGTATTATCTCCAGATTGTTTATCTATAATTAGTAACTAAGTTAGGTTGGGTACAACATCAATGAATGAGTACTCTTACTCTGGTCAGTATCTAATAACATGTAAATAGATTTAAAAAATGAGCTATACCTAAATGAATGTTCCCTGATTTAGAATCAGTCATGTTGTTATAGAGAGAGCTGGCTACTCAATAGAGCAACCCATCTATTACTGGATAGAACACTACAGACCCAACACCAGATGAGTAGACTGTTGTGTTGTTCACCAAGGTAATAGGCATGTGATAAGGAGTATAGTTGTGTAGTTAATGGTAATGAGGTGTCATATGGGAAGTAGCACTGGAGTTAGTATTCCAAGCAGTGGGTGACTTCCTATAACAATTTAGAGACATAAAAGCTCCATTACCATTGAGCTTAGTTCCTGCCAACTAAATTTAGAGACAAAAATTTCTAAATCTAATAACCATAACTACTTGTCTGTAAATTTTGACCATGTCAACCTGACCATTGCCCAGCAGCTGACATGACAGTCTGTGGTTGTACTGCAAAGTCCTTCCCCACTCGTGCTTGCTGGTCCAATGGATCTCATACTTCCTGGCCTACTAACATTATACCTATTGGATGATGATGATGATCTCTTTCTTCTCTTTGCTGCTGCTGGTATTCTTGTTCTCGGAGCAGTGGAATCCAAGGAAAATTCAATATGTACATGCAATGTTTCCCACTGCTATCTCTGTCAACCATAGCTACTCCCTAACTCCCATCACTTAACCCCATGGGTTCAGCTCTATGAAAGCTAGGAAGATTGGGCATATATTACTACCATGGGGGTGGATGTTTCAACATCCTGCTACATTTTGGACAGTGGTTTTCGAGAGATCTGGAACCAAACACCTATTTCCCATCAAGATGTTTCCCAGGATAGCCAAACCCATGATGCTGCTGATACTCTTGGTTTGACTCTACATTTCCTTGCCTTTGCCATGCAAGAAGTCTACCTTCAGTAAATTTTCGCCCTGATTTCCACCACTGTTAACTATTATCTCAACTTCTCCTTGGATATTCTCTTCTCTATTCTCTTCCCTATACCTAAAGCAACCATCTGCTTTCCAAACAACCAGGAGATCAGGGAGTTTAGCACTATTATTTAAGCTTGTTATTCCTAACTTTCTGGGGCATTTGGTAGCATTGATGGTGTCAGTTTGCCTTGTTAAACTGCAGATGATCCTGAGTTGGAGAATGTCACCTATAATGGCATGAAGAGTGCCCATTTTATTACCAATGTGTTGGTTTTCTCTCCCCAAGGTACAATAGTAGTCATTTTGAACCTTGTAACGTTGACAAGCTAATTGTCGATGCATAGGCTGCATTATGTCTCGTGTACTTAATCCACCTGGTAGTTGGCATGACTCTCACACTGCCCAACCAATCTTGGATCAGCTACAACTACAAAGGAAGGTTCCCAATTGTTACTATCTTATTGCTGACTCTACATTTCCCTATAGAGCTGCTGCAATCACAGGCAACATTCAAGCACCACTCAAGAGTGGTGCTCATTTCCCTGATGGACCAATTAAGTAGGAGTTCCTTGCATTCAATTGTCACCTTCTAACTTATCAGCAAACTATAGAGTGGGAAATGCAAGCATTGTAGGGATCTTTTGGCCAGATGATGTGTAAGAGATCATTCCAGTAAGCACTCAATAGCAGTCCAAAGGTCAAGGTCAATTCATTTTAAAAAGAGCTCTTCTGGAAGTAGGGTAACTTTGATATTTTCAACTATCATATCCTTGAAAATCAAGTCCATGAATGACTGAAAAGTTGCCAGATTATTGCAAAGAATAAAAAACATGATAAAAGGCTCAGAGAGGCTGAAGGGCATGATGAACACCTTCCAGGCGTCTTTAGTCTTGATCCAGACATTGTTATATTGTCCCAGTAGATGTTCTTGAAAAGAAAGTCCATGAATAGCTGGAAGGTCACCAGACTGCTGCAAAGGCCAAAAAACATGATGTGAGGCTGAAAGAGGCCAAAGGGTGTGATGAACACCATCCTCCAGATATCTTGAGTCTCAATTTGGAGACCCTTACAACCCCAGCAGATATCTATCTTCATGAAATAATGGGATCTCTTGAGCTGATTAATTCGATCTCCAATGAGTGGGAAAGGGTACAGTACATGTTCTTGATGGTATGCTTATTGAGATAGCAGTAATCTTGGCAGGGATGAAGATTGCTGTCCTGCTTAGAGATGAAGAAAAATAAAGATGCCTTGGGAGAGTTAAATATGTCTGGCTTTCAAGTATCTGTTAGTGAAATCTTTACATGCCTCTTGCTCCTCAGGGTTGAGTGGGCAGGCATTGGCAAGCCTTGGTTAGAATTGTGAGAGTTCCACCTTGGTCTTCTTCACCTCTTGGGCAAGAGATGTCAATAATATTGTTGTTTTCCTAATGGAGGGTCCAGTGGGCTTGTCTTCCTCATGCTCCTCACAATCTATGAGTGCTGGTACTTCCTTCTGCTGCATGGTCAGTTCCATGTCAGGTACCTTCAGTGAATCTAATTGGTCTACACTGTGAGTGCTGGATTCGACTAATACCACACTTCCACTACATTGGTAGGGTAATTGTTACAATTCTCTCTTTTCTCTTCTTATCTTGTATAAATACATGCCTCATCTATTTCTCCTCAGACTTACTTTCTATTCTTCTATGACGACTTACGTCACATCCTCACCTATTCCTGCCAGTGTTCCAACAGCACCCACTTACTTAGTTATTATTCCTTCCATCAGTTTCTATTCTCTTCTATGCCTGCCTTAAACACTTATATATCCAACATATAAGTCATAGATATAGCTCTAGCATTTTCCCATGCTTGAGCTCCTTTGTTTTCCCTTACCATATATAATCCAAGCTCTTGTCTGGTCACTTGCTGGTCTTAGCCCAGTCCCCTTGAACCCTTGAACCATGAGTCTTGGCCCAGCCATCTCAACCCTCATGTGGATACCCCCACAAGTATCTTAGAACCCTTGACCCTCTGCTCTATAAGTCCTCATTATACATGTACTTAGACTCAATGCTCCTCCAGTTCCTTGTTTCTCAAAGGCTATGCTCATTTCTACCTGGACCAAGTGTAACAAAAGCTCAAGCATGCCTTGCCAGCTACAACCATTGTAAGCTGCCAAAATGTCTCAATCACCAAGACTCCCTCATTCTCTCTGGGAACTTTCCCAGCAGCCCCTCCCTCTGAGCTCCCTGGCTTAGACATCTTCAATTCCCCTAACAAAGAACCCCAGAACATCTTCCCAGGCCCTGATGTACTGCTGTTGAAGCAGAACAAGCAGCTGAACTAGATCTCTCCCATACCCTCACATCATTGCTCTCTATCCCTCATGTCCACACTTCTCTATCCCCCACTCCCACAACTCAATGACCCCAACCCTTCAGTGCCCTTGCCCTTGAATGACCCCTTCCCAGCTCCCTACCCCCAGTTAGACCTTTTACCTTGCCACCTATGTCTCCCTTGAAACCCACTGAACTCTGCCTTGGAATCCCCAAACCCTATGATGGGTCCTATGAGAAAGCCAGCCAGTGGCTAAGCTCGGTCATTACCTATCTCCTCATCAATAAGGATGTCTATAAAACTGACAACAAGAAGGTTACCTTCACCCTTTTCTATATGACCAAGGGTACTGCTGCTACCTAGGCCACCACCTTTAGGCAAGCTGCTATTGCCAAGCTCACTGCCAGCACTGCCATCTCCCTTGGAACTTATGAGGATTTCATCACTAAGTTCACCACCTCATTCAAACATGTCAACATCAAAGGCAACTCTCTTGCCTGGCTTATGACTATGCATATGGTCAAGCAAAAGAACAGTAAATGGGGACTACCCTTAGATTCCTACATTGCCCAGTTCTCCAACCACACTGCCATCTCTGAGATAACTGATGGCCAAGTCCTCATTGAATATTTTTACTTTGCCATCCCTGCTGGCTTGATGCACCAGATCTTTTCCATGGACACTGCCCTGACAAAACAACTGAATGGATCTCTAAAGCTCAGAAGTTCGAAGTGCAGTTCAACCATGCTGATGAAGTCACCTGCCAAGAGAAGAACACTTCCCTCCCATATGTTGCCCCACCTCCTTCTGAATGGAGAAGGATCCCAATGCCATGGATGTTGGTGCTGTCAGAAGGACATTGCTTCTGCTCCCAAAAGACCGGCCATAGGTCTAATGAATGCCCCACTTTCCCCTCTACTAAATGAAAGGTTTGAAAGGTTGAAGAACTTCCTCAACTCCAGGACATTGAGGATGATGACAATGCAACCACTGTTAGGAAGGTGTCATTTTCCTGCCTTCGCAAGATTTTCGAAAAGGAGGTCTCATTTGACGTGAGTCCCTCCTGCTACCATTACTCCTGTACTAGTATCAAAGTCATCTAGATATATGAGGATCCCTGTTCAACTCATTGATCCTTTGCATACTATGAAAATCATCAACACCACCACCCTGGCTGATAGTGGCATAGATATCAACTACATTGATCGGCAGTTCATTTGAAAACATAGATTCCACCACAAAAGTCAATGTCTCCATCTGTGTATGAAATGTTGACCAATCTGCCAACCAGAAAGGCAACATCTGATATACCTGCCTTCTCTTTGTTAACATCAAAGGCATTGCTCACAAGGTCCTCTTTTATGTCATGAACAGCAGATGCAAGAATGCTATCCTTGGACTTCCTTGGCTCAAAGCCGTAAACCCTTGCATCAACTGGTCCACCCAAACCCTCTCTATTCCCCAAACATCTGACCAATCCTCTGACCTCTACCAAACCAATGTCACTGATCAGAAATGAGAAACAACATGATGGCTTTTTTTCTGAGGCCACTCCCTGACCCCCATGCCACATTAAAGTCAATTCCATCTCCAACAAAAGGCTCTATGAATATCGTGGACAAGAATCTAAAATACAATATATGCATTGCACTCAACAAAACTATGCTATCCACCACATCATTCAATGTGGATCCCAATACCTCCCAAACAACTCTCTAGTCATTGCTACATTGACAACCACTGCTGCCAAAAAAGCCAAACCCAAAGTTACCTCACTCCCTGAGTACTCTGACTATGCCTCTGTCTTCTCCAAGGAGGCTACTAATCATCTTCCTCCCTCTCACCCCTACAATCATGAGATCAATCTCAATGACTTCTTCTCTCCAAAAATTAGAAAGGTCTATTCCCTCTCTCCTGCTGAACAGAAGACAATGGAAGACTTTCTTGATGAGAACATTGCTGCTGGAGAGATCTGTCCCTCAAACTCTCCTCAGGCTTCTTTCTTCTTTTTGATGAAAAAGAAGAATGGCAAGTTGCACCCATACCAAGACTATTAATACCTCAACAAACATACTGTTCTGGATGCCTATCCTCTCCCACCCATTTCCAACCTTGTTGACAAACTCAAAGATGCTAAGGTCTTCACCAAGTTTGATGTCTGATGGGGCTACAACAATGTTTGCATTAAGGATGGACACCAATGGAAGGCCACCTTTATTACCCACCAAGGACTTTTTGAACCCCTCATGACAAACTCTCCTTCCACATTCCAACACTTCATGAATGATTCCTTCTAAGACATGATTGCTGAAGGATGGCATGGCATCTATATGGACAACCTCCTGATCTTCTCCCCTGATGAAGCCACCCACATGAGACAAACCAAGCAAGTTCTCCAGTGCATGCAGGAACTTAACCTCCATCTAAAGCTGGAAAAGTGCCAGTTTGCCACTAACACAGTGGAATACCTTGGAATGATCATGGAGTCTGGTCACATCGCCATGGACCCCATAAAACTAGATGGCATTTCCAAATGGCCTATTCCTTTCACTCCAAAGGAAGTCCACTTCTTTCTTAGATTTACCAATTTCTATTGACACTTTATCCTAGATTACTCAACTGTCGCTAGACCCCTTATTGATCTCACAAAAAAAAACCAACCTTGGAAATGGTCTAACAAATGCCACTGCTGCTTCTCCCATCTCAAGGAACTCCTCCTTGCTAAACCTGTCCTTCAACTCTCAGATCACTCCAAACCCTTTGCCATTTCCATGGATACCTCAAAGTATGTCACTGGCACTGTCCTCCTCCAGACTAACACCAACAGGAATTGGCATCCCTGTTCCTATCTCTCCCAATTCTTCTTCCCAGCAGAATGCAACTATGACATCTATGACCAAGAACTCCTTGCCATCATTCACACTCTTATGGCATGGTGCCACTATCTCCATGGCACTTTTTTCCATGTACAGGTCTTTACTGACCACAAGAATCTTCTTATCTATTTCAGACAGTTCTGGATCTTGCAGATTTCGATCTCAAAATGATATATGTACTTGGTTCTCTTCTTTCTAGACCTAATGCCCTCTCATGCTGGCAAGATATGCTCCCCACTGCATTTGACAACAACCAGGGAACTAGCCTACTCCCACCATCCATGTTTGTCTGGTTGATCAACTCCACCCTCACACACCATATCACTTTCCACTCTGCCTCTGACCCCTTGGTCCTCCACGCCCTGCAATCTCTTGATGGAACTTTTTTTAGATTATCTACTTTTCATCTCAGACCCTCTGTTTGGTCTTCCTTCTCCATCTGGCTGGGTTTCTCAGTCTTCCAAAGTCATACTTCCTATTTTGGTAATATAGCCCCTATTATTATTATTATTATTATTATTATTATTGGGAAATTTGAAGTCAATGCCCCCAAGTGGACCTAGGTGCCAATTTACTGCAGGATTGTCTGGTCAGGTTCATTGTTGTGTCCAACTTTCAATTGGAGAAAGTGTATAAACTTCAGGAGAGACATAGAGCTTGCAGTGAAGAGATGGGGATGGTGAAGCTTCCACTCATCAAAAAGGTGGATTTGAGGAGCATGGATGGTGCAAATACAGGGGCAAGGACTTGAGTTTGGGAGATCTCATTGCAGCTTCAAGGGGGTAATGTTGTCAGATATGGCAAAGATGTTATTAGATCACATGAGGTAGGGTGAGGTTACTTGCACTGGGATCTCAGTGAGTACATAACCATTGTAGCTTCAGGTGGAATTCTTGGTGGCTACCAAGATAGCATGACACCAAGATCTGGGTGGCATAGCCACTGTGTATCCTGGCTTGGCTCACTTGATCCATATGCTTTCTGGTGAGTCTATAGCATACTACATACAATGTAACAAAGTCTAAGAGAGGCAGGGATTGCTTGATACTATAGTACATGAGTTTTGGGATAAGTCTAGATAAAAGGGAACTCACCTCAGCTGCTACCTAAGATGGGGTAGAAATGACTGAGGTGCTTGTAAGTGAGGAGGAAGTATATATACTCTATGGGTGAAGATATACTCATATTATGTTACCTATAATATTACTATCATAACCCTAAAAGAAGGTTATACAGTAAGGTTTAAAGGAATAAATCATTACACTCCTGGCACTTTCATGTATAGTCCCAGAAGAGGTTCTGGTGTTTCTAAGTTTGGAAGAGCACAGGAATATTCCAGAAGCAGTTCTGGTACTTCTGAGATCAGAAGGTGTAGGAATATTCTAGAAGTGGTTCCAGAATAGGGGTTCTGAGGTTAGAATGCTCAGAATGCTCAGAACTGTTGCTATTTGTCACAAGGAGTTAACCAACCAATTGTAGAGAATTCATATGGTTGAGCTTGATTCTTATAAGAAGTCTGTCCTACATGCCAATGACTAGCCTGGAAACTGCATGTGAAGTTGCACCAATGCTGATGGATATTTTCAGCTGCCATGGCAATGTCATCTGACCCTCATGAACCTTTGCCAGCACAATCATCCCACACCTACAATAACTACCAACCTTCACCTCTACACAATGTTTGCTTGGCCATTGGCCATCTGGGAGTACCAAGGGATTGTAAACTCCTGGTATTTGACCAGATTACTTGGGTCATTTGTGTAATGTGCCAAAGCACCGGAATCAAGTAGCCACATGTTAGGTGGCAGGATGTCATCATCTGCCCTTTGCTTTGCTTTACTCTTACTGGTCTGCTTCTCACAGTTATCACACATGGAGAGAGGGAACACAGTAGTAGTATCGTCCATTGTAATTACTACAGGTATACAAACAACATGATTACATATTTTCTGAGGCAAAAAGATCTGCATGTCAGTATCTGCAAATGTGGGACAGAGGAAATCAGGGATTGACCAATTAAGGGTGTCATTGAAGAACCTCTCCACATAGTTATCAACCTCCATATCCTCACCAAGGCTCATGACATCCTCATCATCCAAATTGGAGATGATCTCGACAATTTGGGGCATTTCCATGTATTCTATGAGAAAAGGCATCCGGCATGGTGACAAGGGAGAGTACAAGTGCTAAAGGGCCCATCCTCATTGAAAGCAGAGTGCTGCCAGTAGTAGCAGCAGGAGGCAACAGGTTCAAGGGTGCAGATGACCTTGGGAGTGAGAGTGACCCCAATGTGTTGAGTGAGAGAAATGGCCTCTTGGGCCTGAGGGAAGGCAGGAGGCCCATAGTGGGCAGCGCCTATGGTGTGTGTGAGGGCACACAGGTCAACAATAGGCTTGGAGTCATCAGGAAGAGCTGGGGAGTATACAGGCAGAGAATATTGAAGCAGGGAGAGTTGGCTGCCTTTTATAAGGTTGGCAGCAAAGGTAAAGGAGGCAGACCCAGGAGGGCAGGGGCTGCCAAGAGTGTTTGTGCATTCCTTGCACTTCTTTTCTCTCTCCAGAGTGTTTGCCCTGACAGTCCTTCTTACCCTTCCCCTTGTCCTCATCTTTCTTCTTCAAAAAGCTATTCCCCATCTCCTGCTGCTGCTGCTGGAAGGAGGGGTCACCTTGCTGGTGATGGACATTCGAGACCTTGTTGGCCTGTTGATGGGCCAGGGGATGATCAGTGAGATAGTGCTGCCAAGCAGTGGTGAGGACTGTTTCCACCATGGAGAGGACCTTGGTCTTGGTGGGGTCTGTGTTGATCTTAGCATTGAGCTGCTGGTGTAGCATTTTCACATACTTTGGCAACTTGGCCATGGTGATGAGGGCCTTGAGGTTGTTGGGGACTTTGTGCTGAAGTAGCTCTAGCTGGGCAAATGAAATATTAAGCTTTGAGAAGGCAGGGCCAGGATGGTTGTTGTCAGGAAAGGTAATCCTGAGCATTATCTTCCACTCAGTATAGGCCAAGGCAAGGGAGGCTTTGTTGTTCTGTGCCTTGAGAGAGTCCCAGAGGGACTTAGTGGTGCCACATGAGAGGATGCAAGAGAGGATGGAAGATTTAAGGCACAGGCATAGAATGCCAAGGGCCTTGTCATCATTCTCATCCCACTTCTCCTGCTCAAGCAGGCTGGGTATCATCAGGGCAAGAGTGATGATATATCTTTTGCCATAAGCCCTGCAAGCAGATGTATGCTTCCATCTGTTGGCTCCAGTGCTGGCAGTTGGTGCCATTCAGTTTGGGGATCTGGGTGGCAATGGCAGTGGAAGAAGACATTGTGATATAGGTTGGTTCTGTGGAGATGACATGTCAGTTTAGTACCTGGTGGAAGGGAGCGAGGAGCAACATTCACATCACTGAACAGCATCAGAGCTCCCAGAGTATAGGGTCATAGCGACCCCCTACATCCAGAGTCTGATGGTGGTTACACCTTGAGTGTTGCCACATCAGAGGTGTGTCTGGCGTTTCTACATGGGACAGCCAGTGTCCAAGGTGTTCACCTAGAGCAGTGACAGCATTTCTGCACAGTCAGAGCTCAGGGCTCATAACCTGTTGCAATAGCGGGGATACAGCATGTGCACAAGATCCCTAAGGAACTACTGTAGGGTATCTACCTTGGGACTGAAGGGTTTCTCAGAGATGATAGTGGTAGTGGATCAAGAGAGAATTTTATTATTCAGACTCAGCAGAGTCTTATATATGCTTTGTAATGCCTACTTAATATAAGCAACACTGCCCACATCTCCTTGTCAATCTCAAGTTCATCTGCCTCGTCCAGTACCATGTTCCCAGCCAGTCATGTCAGAAAAGGGGAGACCAGAAACCATCAACATCCATTTGCTAGAATAGATTGTATACCTCTTGCAATATAGGGACCTGATTGTTCAGAACACTCGGTGTTGATCAAGCACCATGTAGTAGCTCTCAACGCTACTTACTGTATATTACTTACTAGTAGTAGTGTAGTGTACCATATATGGAAATAATCACACACTCCATGTAGCACATAAATTGGAACTCAGTTGTCTGAGTTTAAATAACATCTTGTGTTCTTACCACAACCATCACTTGCAGCAACAACCTCTAACCCTTGGTGAGTGTCAGGTAATCCTCTACCTTATTCCTGTTGCTTCAACACTTGGTACCATAGCAGGACAATCCATACCTAGAGCACCTCTGAGCTTCAACAAGCTTAAGCACTCATGGCCCAGGATCCAATGACCTCAGTCAGTACAGCAGTTTTGATAGATCATTGTACTGCTCATTAGCACAAAAATGCAATATATTACTTGTGGAGATTGAAAATTGTGTGTCCCCCTCTGCGATTGATATACCAATGATGTATCACTTATCAGAATGATGCATCAGGTGATATATTAATGTGCATAGGTAGTTCAATACTGCTTTCTCCATGCTGACAGACTAGAATCAACCAAATATCTGTGGTTTGTCCACCATGTACCACCTTCTCATCACTTGCTACCACATGTGGTGATATTTCCTGTAATGCTTGAGCCCTTTTCAGCACTATTATGATATTACAGTGAGAAATATGTGCTATGCCTCTACATTATCCCTCTAGCCTCAATCCATGTGGTGTGATGTATCATACTAACATCAGCAAACCAGCTTTTCAACTTCTAAGGTGATAGCATCACAGCATGGCTAGGTGAGCTTCAATCTGTCAGGGTCTGTTGATACTAAACCTTTTCCTTGGCTAAACTCAGTGGCGCCAAGCTTCTGCCACACTCTGGGTCAATGCTGTCCCTGCCAGTCACAGATTGGTAGCAGTAGCGGCTTGTTTATCACACATATAAAGTTGGATGGTAAGCATACAGGCCACAGTGCTGGGCACAAGGACAGGATATAGTAGACTAAATATATCTACATATGTACATATATGTACCAGAGTCAACTCGAACACTGGCATGGTGAACTTGAACAAACTTGAATATTGTCACCAGGTACTAGGTGAGATCAACATCAATCAAAAAGTGAAGTGATGGTTGCTCTTCGATACACCATGCGTTAGCTGTGCAGTATGAGAGCTTGGTAGCTCCAAGACATACCAGATGTAAACAGTGAATGACTCTCCCACACTACATACTCAAAGACAGCAGTTTGCCCACTTTTCCAAATCATCAGCCAAACATGCCCAATGAAGTAATCTGTGGCACACAAGTCATCTTGTGCCCTTTCCAACACCAAATGATTATGTTGGAGGACCAAGGTATTGTGATGGATAATCTGATTGGCGAGTGTCTTGTGTGCAAGGAGAATATGATGGTTGGCTCAAGCTACCTCTAATAAGAGGTAAGCTTCTCTGGAATTGCATGGGCAAAGAATGACATGATGCATGCCATCAACTCCCTAAATAGATTTGGTAAGTTATAATGAGTCTATGGAGCTCAAAGCTTACCTCATGGGGTGAATCATTGTCATCCTTGTTGTTCTCACTGGTGGTTTGGGGGTCGTCATCGTGAGCAAAATTGTGAGATGGGGGTGGGCGATTTAGATTTCAATGGTATGAAAGAATACTAGAGTCAGCAGGCATATGACAGTGCTGTTGGATAGGTAGTGGCTTGAAGTAGTATGCAGCAGTTATGGTACAATGGTCGAGGGTTAGAAAAGATGATAAATGAAAGATTTCATCTGATGCGTTGGCAGCCTGGGGTCGCTGTGAAGGGGTAGGGATGTTTGCAGTTTGCAGTCTCGGGGATGGCAGTCTGGTGTCCATAGTGACTAGTGATAGTTGAGGAAAACAATGCCAAATGTCTCCTCATTTATTACATATTACATATATGTACGGTAAGTATAATGTTGCACCACCTCCTTGCTCAGGCTATCCAGTGACCCATTTTCCATTTGACAATGCCCAAGGCAAGAAAAACTTGTGGAAGACTCAGGAATGTAAGATGTCCCCAATGTGGAAAAAAATTCCATTCCAAGGCCAACATCCTTCAGCACATGAACCAGCCGATGGGGGTCTGCCATGCAGCCAATTGGTTCCAGGATCACTTGAACGTTCTCAACAAGTCTCTTTCATTCAGTGATACTCCCATGGCTTTTGACTTTGTAGCACCTGACCCACCTCACTCCCCTGGTGACTCAGATGTCCAATCAAATATCAACTACTATGTATCTTTCATCTCTGACCTGCAAGGAGTCAGGAGACATTGAAATGGACTCAGGGTACATAGACACACCGTGAACATTCATGGAGGTCTTTCTGGGCTGTAGCAATTTGTACCCTGGCAGCACTACATGCATGGACATGTTCTGGAGAGATGAGTATGCTGGGGAGCAGGAGGAGAATTTGTATTACCCCTTCGCCTCTGAAGAGAAATGGCAATTTTCTTCCTGGTGCATGTGCTCTGGCTTGAGCATGGCTGCCATTGTATCTCTGTTATTACTAAATATTGTAAGTCATCAAATGTTCTACATTAACTAGCACCTGACTATAATAACTAAAGATCAAACAGATCTTGCTTTCATATCAGACCGCCAAGAAGCTTGATGCACATATAGAGACCCTCCTGTCAGGACCACCATGGTTATGCAAGCAGTGCAACCTGAGGCTCCCACGAAGTAACCTGTTCAACTCTTCTATTGCCCAGCCCTTGATTGTGTTCAGTCTCTCATAAGTCTCCATTACTTGCTCTGCACATAGTGTTTGTTCCATGAACAGTTTGGACATTAGCTTCTCACATCTGTTGCATATATGAAGATTGGTTGAGTGGGGATCATGCATGGGCCATTCAGGTATTGCAATCATACTTGATCACTGCCCAAGGGTTATTTACCCAGAATTCTAGAATGCTCTTCCTCATGGTGCAACAATCCTTGGCATTATTCTTTCCTTGGACAAGACTAATATCTCGGTGATGAGTGGAAACCATATGGCATACTCCCTCCTCATCAGTCTCACCAACATCATCCTGGAGATTCAATCCTAAATCTCCTTACATAGTTATCCACTTCTCACACTCCTCCCCATTGCAAAGTTCCTGCATAAACACTCTCACATCTGGAGTCTCCTGCACAATAGACTTATCCATCAAGCATTGGATGAAGTCTTAGCACCATTAAAAACTGCTGCATGTGTAGGCATTATGATAAACAATCCTGTTGGCAATCTATGGTACTGCTATACACCCCTAGCAGCCTACATCACGGACATTCCAAAGCAGTCTCTCCTGGAGTGCACAAGTCCCAAAGCATTACTGTTTACGATAGTGACACACACAGTTCGGTGATGCAGTTCTTCATCCTCCACACATCGGTGAAGACACACTCTCAGCCATTCACCAAGCATTGGAGAAGTGCTCTCCACATGACTATCAAGCTTTTCTAAGGGTTGTCAAGATGCTACATTTGAACAGCATCATTGAGCTGTTTGGGGCAGACTGGCTGCTGTCCTGTCCTTCCCAATTTCTTCATTCTGAGTCTCTGCACCACTTGCACTGGTTTTCTTGGGATCATGACATTAAATGGCGTGTAGAGATCATTATGGCAGCTGAAATTGATTTCCATTTCTTCCTTCTACAACCCACTGTAGGATATTGTGGGTTCGGGGACAGTATCTCAAAACTAAAGCAGGTTACCAGGCACAACCATTGCTTGGTTTAACACTATATTGTCAGAGTTATCACTGGTGCAATTCCTCACTGATTCCTTATTGCAGTCCATGTGCTGCAGGACTTCCATTATCTTGCACAGGCACCAACCTTCTCTGATCAGTCACTTGACAGGCTGACAGACACACTCCGGGTATTTCATGACAACAAAGACGCAATAGTCCAGGCTGGTACTCGAGATGACTCATGGGGAATACCTAAATTGGAATTGCTTTAAAGTGTAGCTTCTAGCATGCATCATTCCAGTCCTGTCATGCAGTGGTCAGCTGATGCTACTGAACATGCACACATTCAAGAGATTAAAGTCCCTGCTTGGCTCAGTAACAACCAAAATTACTACAATCAAATTGCTCATTACCTCAATTGTTCGGACAAATGCTTTCGTTTTGATGTTGTCACATACTTCCAAGCTCAGCACAAGATGGTTAGTCTCCAAGAGGATGACAATGCTGACTTTAAGCAGGAGGATGAGTATGATACCGGAATCAACACAGAGGCTCCCTCACTTCATGACCACATGAACATGTCGTGTTCAATTGTGGATTACTTTGTTGTCACTGATGCCCTTTCACATGGTGCTGTCCCTGATGCTCTGAAGCCCCATTGCACCTTTTCAACTCCTACCACTGCTTTCCATATCACACACAAACCATCCCTCAGTATGACCATTGATGAAGCAGCTACCCTTTATGGAATTCCTGATCTCTGTCCTACAATTTGGGAATTTTTGCACCATGTCCAGCATGGTACAGATCATCCTGTTTCAGGCATCTGGACTCCAGACATGCAGTATCCACTACCATTTGACCGTGTTCAAATATGGTATAAATTATGCATACAGCAATTCCTGTATGATGACAGGAACAGGGTGGATGTTTCACAAACTGTATGCGCATATCCCCCCTCTGGCGTTTGCCCACATGGACTCTATGATGCTGTTATCATGTGTCCTGGTCCTGAAAGTGATTGGTCTCAGAAAGGTCTTGAAGGTATGATTATTACATTGCTATTGAGGTTGGTACTGTACTGAGCAAGACACCAATGATAGGTTACCTTGTTGTCCAGCTTAGGCTTATCTTCCATCCAATAAATACCGACTATTTTGTTGCTTACATCCAGCATTTCAATGCAAGTGATGTCTGTTTGGCAACTACTGGCATGCATTCACTTAGATGGGCAATCAAACTGAATGGAGGTTGAATTGGGCATGTGGTCCCTGTATCACATATATGATCTGCTGCTCATCTGATCCCCAACTTCAGCAAGGAAGCACATCCTTGTTTGACATGCAAGAGCAGCTACAAGTTGTCAAATGATTTTTGGCTCAACAAGTACTGGTTGAAGGAATTCTACTATGCTTTATGTCCTTTATAGTCATGCTATTCATTTGTTCTCTGGTGATGTAGTAATAGACCTCAATGCAATCAATTGGTTGATAATTGGTGTTGATATATATTTCTAGGGACTGTAAAACTCATACCCTACCACATCTTGACCATTCCCCTCATACCTACCATGTAAACCTACCGATGAACATGCAACAGGTAACTAAATCTATCAGTACTACTGCTCATTAAACTGTGTCTGATGTGATTACTAAGCACAATATGCCACTGTCACTATGTGCAGTATGTTCAGCTCCAAGCCTCTAATGTCTGACACAAAACAGCTGACAGCAAGCCCTCCTTCAGTTACCTCAATTTCATCAAAGGGTGAATGTGTACCATGCATCCATGGACAACAGAGTTGCAGAAGACATAGCCCCCATCCACTGGATGCTCGATGAGGAGCAGACAAAGGATTTTTTGGCCAAGTTGTTCCCCAACAAGAGATTGTTCTCAATGCCAAATGGCAACTCTGCCACTGGAGCTTGAAGCATTGACTCACTTCTTGGCATAATGCAAGAAATACTGCAACAGGAAAATGGTTGCTGGAAATACTACCCAAATCCCTTGAAAACATTTGGAGGAGGGAATTGCTGACTTCCTTGATGATATAATTTGTCACACTCCATATTCTCATATGTATATGAGGTAAGTAAGTAATTGTAATCCTAGTTTATGTTGGTGGCTAACTTCACGCTAGACAATGGACCAGGAAGGCTGCAAATAGACCTGTGGATGGTTTGAATGGTGTGATTTAAAAGCCTGACTTCCTCCTTTGCAAAGAGGGACTGATCAAGAAGCACATTGCCAAAAGGGAGAAGTTTGATATGAGAATCAATGTCTACACCCTGGGCAAAATAAAAAAGACCCATAGTGATGATAACAAGGATTTGTACATTGGGCTTACTGGCAAGACCACTTTTCTACTTGAAGTTCAGGATGGACATCATGCAATGCCCAGCATTCAGTTTGTAGGTTCTCATATCATCCTTACTTTCTTTGACCAGGGCAGCTCCATCTCCACATATCCTCTCAACATCCATTGATTCCCTGCAGAGCTCCTCCAGATCCCTCTTGGGATCACATTCACTGATGGGACCAAGTTTGGTTTTGACTCAACCATCTCCTCCACTCAGAATGGTTGAAAGCATATCTGGATCATCTAGAAAGATGATGAATTCACCATCTACTGTATGTCAATATGCTACTCTTCTTCTCTGGGACGTTACATGGTCAAGGTACGACTGTGTGAAGTGACATGGTTACAATCAACAAAGACTTATGTACCTGGGTAGACCTGCCGTGAAGATACACTAAAGGTAGAATATTGGGGATACTGGAGGTGGTCACAGTGAAGGGGGTACCAAGGCTGGTACACGAACAACAGGTTCAAACCACACCCCATCACACAGGAACTCCTGAACCATTCAACTCACATCTTCTGTTCCATTATCAGTGCAGATGGTGACCTCCTATATAATTTGCATGTCTTGTCATGCTTGGTCTCAACACCAAAAGGCTTCCTGATTTTTGACTTTGCTTCCCTCGCTGAGCTCCTTGTTGCCCTAAGTGATTGTCTATGTGGTGAGTCCAAGTCGAATCCTTGTTCAGCACAGACTTATATCTAGTAGCCCATTGGGATGCTGTTCTGGTAGTGCATGTACTCCATTGTGATATCAGCCTCTTCAATGTCCTCCTCATCCTGGTGATGCAGTGCGACCTCGGTGTGGACTTTGTAGATCAGGTTCTCCAAGAACCCAAATGTACCCAAATTCAAGCAAAAATTCAGAAGCTTCCTCATTGTGGCCTCTTAGGTGATTGGGGCTATGGCATCCCAACAGGTGACTGTGACACTTCAAGCCCAACTCCTGGAATTCATGTCGCAGGTAAAACCAAGGTGCTTGGAAAGAAAGACTTGCGTGATATACATAGCATTCTCATCGCCATGGCTGACCAACCCCTCCCAGAGGATGCAAGTGTGTCTGTTGACACAAGTCCACTTCAATGCACTGTGCGTCTTCTGTGGATTTGATTCATCTTGCTTTTCTTGACAAATTCCAGGGAACGTGGGCCTGGATGGCTGTTGAACTCAGCCACATGGGACCCAGGAAGCCAGTGGTGCATGAAGCTCACCACAATTTGGAATCATTCTTTTACATTTTGCTTGCGATTTGTCTCCTGTATGACAACACTGGCCAGCTCAAACCCACCAAAGATCTTGTCAAATGCTTTGATCCTGTCTTTGCCATAAACCAGCCCAGCACACTCAAAACTGTCACAGTCCAATCCACCTTTGGCTACATGGCACTCATGATTTCATACATCTTGCTATATTTCTGGTTGCTTATCTCCCTTCTCAAGGAAGTCTACAAAGAGCTCATCCTACCCATCAGATGGTGTGGAGACAACATGCAGGTGAACAGGGCCTTCACAACATGACAACTGTATCAACTCTATTGTTACGATGCTCTCCATGCTCCCAGATAATTGTTGGCTATCAAAGGAGGAGGTAAGCCCTTCAGGCGTTACAGCAGTACCATGGGGTAGCAGCATGAGAAGTTGTGCACCTCTGCTTCCAGCACACACTACCACATCCCCTAGCTGTGAGACCTTCAGGTTTGGAGATTCCCTCCAACAGGTCCCTCCAATTTGGATACTGGGAATGTTTTCTGTGAGTGGCTCTAAATGCTGTTTTGAAAATGAGGTTGAGTCGAACTCTCAGCTGGCAAAGAGATGCATGGGTATGTCAGATTTGCATGGTGCAGAGTCAGAGGTACCAAGTACCATTATGAGTTGGGTTGATGTGGATGGATCTGATGTAGTTGTATAGAGCCAGGTCCTCAGTGTTGTCATTGTGCCATACATATGTTTCATTGTTTTATTTTACATACACTAGTACTAACATCATGTATGTACTTGTCTTATGTAACAAACTGTGACATATACAACCTTGCATCTTTGCTTGCACCGTCACAAAATGCCAAAAACTCATGATGCAACTCCTTGTCTTCATTTTTGCATGATGGTGGCCAAGTGCAAAATCATATATGAGAGCGAGGACGATGACGACACTGGAGATACAAGCAAGAAAGCTTGGACACACCCGGACATAGAACAAGGTACATGCATTAGTATACAAGTGGAAATGGTCCTAATAATAATGTTGCATTGTGACTGAAGGTATCATATATCTAGTGTACAGTGCTCCAAATGCTCTGGCAGAGGTAGTGAAGGTCAATTGACCCAGATGAAGAACCTAGAGTGAATGCAGATGGAGCAATCAAAATGGCCCTCAGCAGTTGACATTACTACACAGGGTGAAGAGGTTAACCCCATGGCACCTTCCTCCCAGAACACCAGTAGAAGCACCTCTCACAAGGGACAAGCTACCTCAAATGGAGTGGGAATCAGATCACCCCTGGCCCACCCTCAGCCTGCACTTCCTCCACCATCCTTGCAACCAGAGTTTGCATTGGCAGCATCTGGTGAACAATTCAGTTTCAGGCTTTCGGGCAGTGTGTCTCAAATCGAGAGGGATACTCAAGCTCCCATTCACACTCAGTTTCCCAGTGTACCATCACTGTCTTTCAATCATGATGGTCCCATACCACAGACCAGCAGCAATACTCAGGCACCCACTCGCACCCGGTTTTCTGTGTCCCAATCATTGTCCCAAGGTTCAGTACTATCATCACAGAGTGCTTTGTTGTTCTCAGGTGAATTTTCAGGAAGGGCCTCAACAGCACCAACATCTCATACCATCTGTGTGTTCCTTGGATGGATGACCCATTGCTCAATCGCATTTTCCCTTCCCAAAATGCTTTGTGACCACATTCATCAGCTTTTGACTCTACTTTTGCCAGCTCTCATCCTGCAAAATCCTCATGGCCCCATGTAATGGATACTCATGAACATAATACTGGTACTGCAAGATTACAACAGACCACCTCTTTCTATGGCTTACCATTGCACATTGATGGGACCAGCTAGTCTTTCTGCTGCTCCTGGCTTCTGCACTACCAGAGATGTCCAGTTAGAGCATGAGGTAAGGCATCTGTATAACGTGTACATGTTCATTTAATTGTCTGTCCCTAGATCAATGAGGCCTCTCCAAGTGAGGATGACAGGTTTGCAGAGAAAATATTTCATCAAGGTATGTCCTGATATGCCTATAACACTTGGAGAATGCATAATTGCTGTTCCTGTAGATGATGAAGACTTTGCAGGGTCACTACCACCACTGGGTATGTTGCCTGATAATTGAATATCTTGTCTAATAGCCCTGCCACAGATGACAAGACAGCTGTCAACAGCGCGACCATGCACCAGAGTCAACCTGTGCCTCATATGCCAAGTTGTGCTCAAGGTATGTCATATTGCATTCCATGCCCCATCCTAATTTTTATCACTGTAGGCAACAACACGGCTGCACAACAACAACAGGCACATACACCTGAATTCTTGGATTCAAGCCAGTCTCATTTGCCCACCACCAATGTAACCATGTACCCCATTTGCCCAGTAACACCCAGTTACTTGCTGCAAGGCAGTGGCAGACCTCATTCACTAAGCAAGTTGCAGGTGGAGCTTTGCATAATGTTGATGTCCAAGAACCCTCCACCGCATCCAGGACCAGCCAAGAACTCTCCACCACACCCAAGACTGGCCAAAACCCCTCCACTGCATCCAAATCTGGCCATTCAGTTCACCCTGCCTTGGAACATGTGGAGCTATGACAACTTCATTTTTACAACCCACCAACTCGTGATATCATCAAATGTGTGAAACAGTTCTCCCAGTGCAACATCACCTCTATCAACTCATTCCCTGTCCGTGCTGCATTCAATACCAAAGCCATTGAGTACATTGATGAAGCAATTGCTGAGTGCCAGTCCTGAGGCTTGATCATTTCAGACAGTAAGCTTGCACTGGCCCACATCTTTGATCCCTCTGTCAGCTGACTGGTCATTCTAGGTTGGTGGCCACAATATGCTTCCAGCATCATTAGACTTGTGCATACTCACTACTCTCTCCCCAATGTTGTCATTCATGCATATCAGTTGTGGGAGGACCCAAGCAGTTGGTGCTCAGCAATGAGGAAAAAAGCCTGCATGCTTGGCATGCAATGATATCAATGGGATCCCAAAACTTACCATGACCAAAATGTCGAGATCACCAAGAATCTTGTGGGAAATGGTGGTTTATTTCTGAAGGATGATGTAGACAGAGATGTAAGATGAACTGTTCATGATGAAATGAACTAACATCATTGCCAGGGATGTGCCAACAACCTTGTGCATCCAGCTATCTTGGGGCTCATTATTGATTTTTTTTACACTAGTTCCACCGCAGTCGGCAAATTGTTCCCTGAAGTTTTTGCTGAAGAAGTTCTGAGGGTCACAGTGACTATTGCTGCTACTGCTGTTGGTTTATTTGTTACTTTCATTACTTGATATTGATAGCTTCATGCAGCTGAAGGTTGTGCTTGACGAGATTGCCTTGGGTCAAGGCAAAGTAAATTTCTGGGTCAACACTTATATGGTGGTCTATAGGCAGATCCTTGGGTTGATGAGCAAATGTGATACAAGTCCAATTCACTGTGCCAAAACAAGGGCTTTGCGAAGAAGATGGGCTCAACTTGGGAGATACACAGCCTGCAGGATCTCATATCATCACCACTGACATGATTCTCAGTAATGGTATGACTGATTGGGAACTGTTTGTCAGTATCTCTGGCATCTCTCCCCACATCACTACATATGCATACCAGCTCACACTTCCATTCTGGGCCGGTGGGCAACTGATCAATCAACTTCATGAACATGTATGTGCTCTTGTAGGTAGATTGAGTCCATTCACATGTCTGGTTGCAGTAACTGCAAGTGTGAATTGCCACATGGATTGATGTGACTCACAATTCCCAATTTAAGGAACTTATCTGTTGCTCCTTGATTCACATTATTCACAAGCCAATCAGCAAGTTCCCAATTGCTGCAATCCATGAACGGGGAGTATGCACTTTTCCCAGATGCATCTTGTAAGTCCTTCATTGACTCAAATGCTGTTTTGGCTGATCCAAGGACATCACCAGCTTGTCCTTCATCAAACTTGCATGCAAATCGTCAACAAGCGTCATGGTCATTGTTGTCACAGTCCAGGTCCCCCTTGTGCTCCAATTCTAAATGGACTGACTCATGATGGTCATGTAGGCCCTCCTCATGACTTGCAAAGGATTCGGGTTCCATGTCAGTATCAGGGTTGACATCGTCAGCATAGGTCTTGATACCCTGAACACTACTGGCATGACATGGTTCAGCTTTTGCAGTGTCTCGAAGAGCCAGGTTTTGCAAGACTGCTGCTTGGCATTATGGTGAATGACTGATATGTCGTTGTACAGCTGTCTGTGTGGGAAAATCCTGGTTACAGTGGCCACATTGCATGAGTGGGTAAGTATGGGCAGGATGAGACATGGTCAAATGAACAAAAGGAACCACTGACAAGGCAGTTGTTCACAAAAAAAAAAGTTTGGTGACTATATTGTGAGCATTCTGTTCGCCAGTGGACAATGCAGTGCAAGCCATCTAACCTAATGCCAGGGTCTCCATTTTAACCTCTCCATTCTAGGCCTGGACTCTCCCCAACCCTATTACATAGAGTGTGGCCTTATTAACAAGGGCATGTCTCTTTTTTTTTTTTCTTTCACGCCATGCAGATGTCATCTCAAATTCCCAATAGTAATATGCCTCTGGACCAAGCCACTAGGTCTGATTTGACTCATGGACGGATGTGCCAGCCCAGTGAGAAGGTGCAGGCAATATTAGGTGAGGTATGAGTCTATTAATTTTTTCATTTGCTCATATCCCCCATAGATGAGTAAGAATCTGCCAAATGCACCTTGGAGCATCAGGCCCATGAAAGAGCAATCCAGCATGAGACCTTGGCCTGCAAACATGAGCAAGCAAGCAAGGCAGCTGAGATGGATCCATTCATGGCTGCAATACTAAAGACACCCACAGGCAAGTGGCAAGCCTTAGCATCAATCCGGAAAAGGCAGTATATACTACATATAATTACAACCGATATGTTTGTAACCCAAACATAGTTCACTACTAGATCCATGGGGAGCATCCACACTATCCAAGCTACCTCACGCCCTGTGATGCTCACTGCACTGATTATGGCCCACCAGGGCAAAGTTCCACCAGTATCAACCACCCCAAAGCCGGCCTTGCCAGCCCAGTTGTCCCACATGGGTCAGCCTGCTGTTGGTACTCTCAACAAGCAAACCGCATACCAGGGCTCACAGGTCATTGCAAAGGTCAGTTGACATGAGATTACAGACTACATTGCTGACAGGTGTCTAGTCTGCAAACATTGTGGGGGTGCATGGCCAGACACCTATCCAGGCTACCAAGTCCAAGGGACTGAAATGGAAGAAAGCATATTTCAATGTTGCAGATGCAAGTCCTCCCAAGAAGCAGGCATACACACAGTTACCTTCACCATATCCATTGTATGTTAGCAATCTATTTGTAGTTACATTACACTAACCTCCTTAATCAACCAGTGCAAGTCAAGTGGTCAGCACCAACTTTGGTGACCTCAGCATTGATGATGAGAACCAAACCATGGAGGCTCAAGATACTCTGAACCTTGAGAGGGACACTAGAAAGCTCCCAGGTCACTCTGTGGCCACAAAAGATGAGGTTGAGTCCAAACTGACTCTGAACTTGAAGACTGTGGGTAGCACTAATGTTGTGGGTAAGACATGTGCAAAGGCAGCTGACTATGACATAGGTACCCAAAGCGTCATTCAGACAGCCATTGGGATATATTGTGCAACATTACTGTCCAATGATCCTTATGTACCATTGGTCAAGGAGCTCAAGTGGGCCAAAGCTGCATGGAGTCTAGCCTGTGACCACCACGAAGTGAAGATTCCACATGATGTGGTGGTCCTAAAGCTTGTGAGTTCTCTTTGTCATACTTAATTGTTGCATCACAGAGGAGATGATGTTTTCACCATACTGGATCACTACATGCACATTGCATCTATGTGGTCAACTCACATTGAAGGCCCATGCCACTATTGTGGCTGTGTATGGGTTTGACACCACTGCAGATGCCAACACAGTCAAACACAATCGAGCGCTGTTCCTGAAATTGATATTGGACTCAGCTTTTATATTCTGAGTCTGTCATTCTTAGTCTGCTGTCTGACATGCTCACCAATGTGAGAAGTGCTGCAGTGATATACTCAATGATCATACTGGGACCTATATGACCCCTGCTATTCTTCAAGTAATCAACATGGTTCTCTCTAAGAACAGGGGTAACAATAGCATTCAATGGACGAAATATTATAACCTTTTTCCCATCCAAGGGTTTGTGCTCACCATCACTGCAGTATGTTTCAACTCATCCCAACATTGCACTACTCACTACAAAGAACAGATTGAATATACTATCAACAAATGGGAGTCTGGTGTATGCAAAATGATTGTATTTAAAGAACATGAGTACTTGGGCATTTTCAAGAGCCACCTGGCTTCACTTGACAAGTTCAACACCATGACTGCATCAATTCAACTGCTTCCATGACTACTCCAACAAGTCTATAACAATGGCGGGTAAGTAAATCACATTTGTAATCAATATTGTTGATGCCGACTTTGGTAGCCAGTACACATGCTGGTGTTGTGAATTCAGGGATCCAAGACCCTGAACTCAAGAAAGCAATACTAAACCAGGCTTTCCTGAATGCTATCAATGAGTACAAGTCCATGGAATAGCAAACCAGACTACTATGAGCTATGTCGACACTGTACCCTTAGGTAATCAGCGAGCTACTGTATACGACATAGAAATTATGTATGCTACATTATACTATATTACAGGGGAATGTTGATGGGTGCAACAGGTGTTACATATGCAACATAGGTGAGGACAGACTTTGGAATTTTTGCTGATGTCAACTGACAACATGTACAGACTGGATACATTCATTCTTGTATGCTTAGTTTGTACTGTCCAATCCTATTGTTTTCTATGCCAGACCTCTCTGTGCCCAATCAAGCACAGTCTGGGTCCCATCTGTCTGGTTCTGTCTAGACTGCTATGTTTCCAGTGAGATGGCTCTGTCTAGCCCAGAGATAGCATAGGACAGACTATGGGCTTTTGTCTAGGTCTTGACAGTTGGGAACCTTCCTGTAGCTTTCTGTACTGTTTGTTAAGGTAGCCAAAGTTGTCCAACTGTGTCTAGGAGGGGGTTGGTTTGCTGATGAACTTCCCCATTGATATATTACTTGACGATAGACTGCATCCAGCACCTCTACATGGTCCTTAAGTTTGGGCTTATGACAAAGGACATTTACATTTACTGGGGTGCTGTCTCACTTATTACCCATCCAGGTGACACTGTCACTCAGAGCCCACTTGGAGCCCTTTCCGTCCCATTATCATGTTATGGTGAGAATTACACGCAGCGCCTTGCTGTGACTGATACATCATCCCTCTAGCCTTGATCCGTATGGTGTGATGTATCACTGGCATCATAGCTATCATGCTGATATATTACTCAACCATGGGTACAGTACATCTAGATCCCTTACATTGCCCTTTTCATGCTTACTACCACAGTGGGCAAATTACTGGGGTGCTCTCTCACTTGTTACCCATCCAGGTGACACTTTTGCTGTTGCTCAGAGCCCTTTCCGTCCCTTTATCATGTTATGGTTAGAATTATATGTTGTGCCTCACAGTGACTGATACATCATCCCTCTACCTCGATCTGCATAATATGATGTATCACTAGTGGCATAGCTTTCCCACTGATATATTACTGGACTATGAGATATGTCCAGCACCTTTACATCATACTGATGACAGTAAACACCTACCAGAACCCCCCCCCCCCATCTGTTACCAATCCAGGTAACACTTTCACTATCATTTGAAGCCCATTTCCACCTGTGATCATTTTATGGTGAGAACTACATGCAGCACCTCACAGTGATTGATACATCATCCCTTTAGCCTTGATCCATATGGTGTGATATATCACTTGTACCATAGCTACCATACTGATATATTACCCAACCAGATATTATCAACTCTCAACTTATGTACAGGCCAGTTCAGATGCATGCTAGGTATTGTGATTAGACTGGCTATATCGTGGTCAGGCCAGCTATAACTTAGCGAAGTTGTAACATTCTGTAACTCCAACCTGGCTCACTTGTTTGCGGAGAGGTCCAGACCTTTCGTAATGAGCTCAGCAGAGTCTGAAAGGCTCGCCATGCACCCCATTCAAAATGCCCTCAAACATCCACACCACAAGCATCAATTATCTGCGCAGAGTCCCCCTGGGATTCACCACTTTTGTCATCCTCTGCAGCATCAAAGCATTGCAAATCATGCAGAAAGAAGTTATGTCCAGGATTTCAGGTCAATGCTTTAGGTGGAGCGAACCCCTCACTGTTTGGATGCTCAATCTTCTTATCAAGCAGTGACAGAAGATGGGAGAAGCAACATCCTTTACCCCTATGGTTTACAATACAGTGGCACGTGGTATTGAATGTGGTTTGATTGCTACACAAGTCAGGTCCAAGTTTAATGGAGTACATTGAAATGCACATATGACACTGCTCTTCCAGCACTGATGAAATCTGCTTGCAGCTGGAGAAAAAGTACAAAGCAATAGAGAGGTACAACAAATCTTCAGGGCGCGGTCCATGGGATGATGAATTTGGCACAAACATCAATGAGATGTTGGAGGAGGATGTCCAGTCTTGGGAGCAATATCTTGCCACCACCCCATCTGATGTAAGTGGCCTAATCCCCATCTATATTGGAACTATAATAAGAGATGTATTTGAGGTCGAGCACTTGATTGAACATTGCAACACTGGATGGCTCTACTATTCTAGGATGAGGACACTGTGTGCAGGCCAACTGTTCTCTGAGGGTGATGTTTTCTATACACTAGGAAGTCGAAGGGATGCCGAAGAAGAGGAGGAAGAGGAGTCCCCCAAGGGTGCTATGGGATGTCAAGAGGTCAACTATTCCGATCTCTTCACAGAGGAGCAGTATGCCGAGAGCAGTAGCAATGGGGCTGGTGCAGGTGCAACGTTGACCGCGTTCGACCTGGACCCAAACTATTTGATGGGCATCGGTATGGATATTACTTCACCTGACCCCACCACCCAGTATACTGCCTTGCACAGCATGTTGTCAATGCTTAAACAACTCCCAGTGACCCAGCTCCCACCACAGGCTGGTACCGATTTTCCTCCCACCCCACAGCACGACGTAGCTATCCCCTTCTCACAGTTCAACATAGTCCCACCTGCATTGCAGTCCAATGAACCCTCCCAAGTCTCTCCCTCCTCATGGTTTGATATTCCCTTGGAGACTGGAATCCATGCCTCACTGGATATATCCCATCCCCCCAATCGTAACACACCCTTGGAGACTGGGAAGCGCACATCACATCCCAATATGTCCTCGCAGAGCCAGAGTGGAAAGTGCCCCGCCTCAGACATGTCCATCCATGCCCCTTCCTCGTCTTGAACCAGCCTTCTATCCTCAGCATCTAAGGCAGTGAAAAGTATGCCTTGCTGAAGAATGTTGGCTCAGGGCAGGCCTGCCAGCAAAGCTCATGCGAGAAGATTGGCTCAAGATGTTTCTGCTGGCTCCATTGTCCCCAGCAAACACTCTAAGGTATCCAATGCTGAGTCTGCAATGGCAAATGCTGCTGCAATCATGAGCATATTGGCCTCCCTTCATTGTGCAATGGATTGCATGCACAATCTCCAGGGCATGCTCTCCACTGGCACTGCTGCCGCTGCCACTGATCCCCCCCCCCCACCAGCTGCCCCCTCTGCCGCAATGTTCAGATCGAATGCAGTAGCAAATCTCAATCAAGACGCCACTTTGATATCCTCGAAAGTTCGCAGCAAATTAGCTATTGAATTTGTCAGCAATGAGGGCTTCTGTCAGACATATACTGAGCTGATGGATTCTCAAGTCCGCTGCAAGGTTGCATTGGACTGGTATGAGAGTAAGTTTGGCCCATTGCCAGCTGCAGTCCCTCTATTGTCATCCAGCTTTACCCCTTCAACATCCAGTTTCTCTCCACCATCACCCGCGTTTTCTCAACCATCCTCTGCATTTTCTCAGCCAGCATCTATATTTTCTGCACCAGCATCTGTGGCCTCTTCTTCCACATCACCTGGTTTCTCCTTGTTTGCAGGATATGATGTGGGAGTGAATTAATATTCTTGTTACCCCATTGACACACAAAACCAACCATTCTCCAATGGCAACATAGGGCCAAGCGCTGACCCTTCATCTACCACAGTTGCTAATTACATCGCTGCCAACAATGATGGTGCGGGTTATAACATGGACTATGCTGTGTACAACAAGTATAACTATTAGCTGTGTTCTGTTTCACTCACTGTTGTACTCACATCCATGTCATATTTTAGAACAATGCATATATTCTGTAGTTTACATAGCTACACTTCAATGTCTTCCCCTTGTGTTTGCTTGAGTTGAACATAGTCATGCCACATCGCATGTGCTATCCTATCATGTAAAGTCATGTCCGTGCCATCACCCTCTGTGCTCTCATCCTCTGTGCCCTCATATTCAGCAACATCGTCAGGATTGTCCCGCATGTCACTGTCGTTATCATGTACAACTAGGTCAGTAGGGTTATGGGATAGAATGAAATTGTGGATCACAATGAGAGCCACCAGGATCTGAGCTTGGATCTTGAGAGAATAGTGAACGGGAAGGAGAAGAATCCGAAATCATTTTTTCAGCACACTGAAGGCATGCTCAATGACACATCTTGCAAATGCATGTCGCAGATTGAAAGGTTCATGATGATCTATGGGGCTGTATGATCATCAACTTCAAGATGTACGGAGTGAAAGGAATTACTTACTGTATCTTTGTCCAGCCCCATTCTGCCAGGTGGTATTGAACACCACGATATAGAATGAGTAGTTCTGGTCTAGAAGGGAACCCCAGGTCCCCCAGTAGATATTCTCCCTCGTATATCTCTAGGTTGCAGAAATGTGCATCACCAAAAATCCGGGAATCTGAAGCAGAGTCCTCCCATCCAGTGAGTGCATACGTGAAGCAAAGGTTGAAATTGCATGTGAAGAGACAATTTTGCAACAATTCCCCTTTCCGATTCCAGTAGGGAGGGGCTAAGTTGGCAGGTGGGGCTATGGGGAGATGGGTACCATCAACTGCACCAATAGAGTCCTTGAAGTAGGGCCAGAATTTGGTGTTGTTTTGTGTCTTGGGAGAGATGGGGTCGACACCAGGCGGTTTAAGGTAGGTGGTGTAGAAAGGTTTTGATGAGAAGATGACTGTCATTTTGCGGAAATAGCTAATCATAGTCAGTTACATTGCTGGGTTCAATAGTCAATGTACTACTGTGATATTGTCTCATTCAACCACTAAAATCACTCTCCTACATGCCCAATGGGCAGACTGGTGACACATGTGTACAGAAATATAGCAAGTTGTTCTTGTTCTTCCAATGATACAAATCATGAATTGGTTTGTCCCTGGCTTCGAAGTACTGCAATAAGCTCATTGGAAACCCCTGCATGTATGCCAAGCTCATTTTGGATGTGATTTGGATGCCCAGTCAACAATTCTAATACCCATCCTTCTCCAGAAAGGATTGAAGTGTGGTACAGTTCAGGATCCTTCTGGGGGGAAGGGAGTGAAGTGATGATGCCAAACACAGCACAAATGATGATGTTGAGAAGGTGCACAAGGTGCTGGATGAGCCAGTGTCACTGCTCAGGTCAAAGAACAATCATGGTCACTAGGTGAGATTGTGACTGTGTCTCAGATGGAGTACCATTTCAGAGCTGTGGCCACAGCAATTACAGAATGTCAACAGGCAGAACTTGTAGCCAGCCTCGCTAAGTTATAGCTGGTCTAACCACAATACCTAGCATGCATCCAAACTGGCCCTACAACTTGGAGGATATACAGTCAACTCCTTCCTAACACATAGTGTTACGGTTTATGAGGGGGTACACTTTTTCTACTACACTTTTCGTTCACTCGCCTTCTAGTCTCGTTCTCTTCACCGTGCGTGGTTGTATTTGTAATGGAGTCGTCCTCCATTATACCAGATATGTTTCCCGATCTCTTTCCTTTTCTGTCTCACACGGCGCCCCGCCCTTACCATATCTAGACTTCCTTTCCGTTCTGCCGCAGTCGTCTTATTCAGACTTCACCGCCTGCAGTACAGCCTTTGTTTATGACTCGCTATGACTCATCTCGACTCATATGCTGCGCATCGAGTCACATATTTACAACTGCGGATGCTGCGCATCCTTTCTTTATTTAGAAGGGGCCTACCGTATATAAGGGCACTCTCTCGCCCTCCTGTAAGCTTCCCTAAGCTAGTTCTACGCAATACCAGTGTAGTTTCTAGTGACCACCGAGTCTAGCGAGATTCCTAGATAGGTGAGACCAGCTTAGGCTTCGCGTCGTCTCGAAGCTCGGCATCGTTCCTCGAGGATCCCTCTATCCGTCACTCGCTCTCCCTTCTCTGCGCGCGAACTCTTCTTTGTATCACAGCACGCTACGTCACTACTACGCTGTGCGTTACACATAGGGGGTATACCCCATACTCCCTCATTACCCATAGCTTTTCCCATTTCCCAAGTTGGTTTGCAGGGATTTGACCTTGATATCCCATAACCCATAGTACATACTGTAGCCATTTGCCCTGGTCAAAACCCATAACTTTGATGACTAAGCCAGTAATATGACCAAATTTGTAACATATTACATCATCTTTTTTCATTGCATTGAAACATGTCAACAGACTACCAGCTTCCCATTGTCATGAAACCTGTTGACATACTAAAAAAGGGCTTAACATAGCTTTGAAACCTCACACACGACTGTAGACCCAAACTCAAGGCTGATATCAAGGCCAATCAGCCAATATCAGAAGCAGATGAAGACTGGCTGGATAATGCAGGAAATTTGGTGGATGCAGAACAGGTGGTGGAGTTGTTGGACCATGCATTAGATTATGAGTGAGGAGTAGAGAAAAGGGGAAATTTGTCATCCAGAAGTTGAGGGATCTTGCCAACAATGGGAAAAAGACACTTGAGCCCTTCTACCACCCCCTGTCTTTGAAAAGAAGGAGAATGCAACACTTCAACAAAGAATTGAAATTCTTGATTGGTATCATGCCAATGGTCAAAACCAGTTGAAAACAGCAAAATATTTCAACCCCATTTATCCTAATCCCCGACTCAAGCAGCCAAGAATATTAGCATGGGTCAAGCAGGAACCTGCATGGTGTGTAGAGTATCAGGCAAGTGTGGTGATGACATGTACTTCCAAACAAATCTATCAAACACAATATCCTGAGGTCACCGAGATGCTCAACCTTTGGATTTCAAAGGCCATGGCTGATGGGATTCTTCTTAATGGTGAAATTATATGCCAGAAATGGTGGAAATTTGACCTTTCTGGGATACCCAAAGATGAGTGACTGAAGCTGAGTGAAGGGTGGCTGAGTCGGTATAAGGTGCAGGCTGGGTTAAAGGAGATAAAGCATCACAGAGAAGCTGGCTCTGTTGCTCTAGAGAAGATCAAGAATGAGCAGCTTTGTATTCAAGGCATCATCAAGGAGGGTGGATACAAGCCCTGTGATGTCTTCAATGCTGATGAAACATCATCATTCAATGTGTGTATAAAGATCTTTTTAACAAGGCAAATAAACTCACTAGACTTGTTGAACAGTATGCCACCAGATCATGGCCTATGCAACAAGCAACAATCCGGTGTCAAAGGGAACAAAGCTCGGCTCACCTATCTCCTCATAGCAAATGCAGATGGCTCAAAAAAATGTGCCCCACTCGTCATTGAAAAAGCATACAAACTGCATGCATTGGGCAGTAAAACAGGTTTCCAGCATGGTTTCTACTATCAGAATAATGCAACAGCATGGATGATGAGCAATATTTATCAGGAATGATTGCTGGACTGGGATCAGGAGCTCAGGGATGAGGGGAGGGAGATTCTCTTGCTCCAGGATAACTTTGCCAGTCATGTTGTTCCTGACTCACTCACAAACATCCATGTTGAATACTTTGAGCCAAATCTCACTTCACACATACAACCCAACAACCAGGGCATTATCTGGTGCTTTAAAGCCCATTATTGTGCAAGATTCTTTGACCACTCAGTTGACTTGTATGACTCAGGAACTACTCCCTCTCTAATCTATAGCATCAATTAGCTTGATGCAATGATCATGGCCAAGTGGGCCTGGAATGACATGGACACTACAACCATCTGCAAGTGCTGGGACAAGGCTGGAATCTTGCCAGACTTTGACTCAAATGTGCAGGCCAACCCATTGTTGCCATCAGTTCCCATTTCAGCCCACCTGCAGCATCCAAGTCACATTCCCACTCAAGAATCCTCATCCATGGTCAAGTCTTCAGATGGTCTCCAGTCTATTGAACATGCTGGAGCAGTCATCCAACAAGCTCTTGATGACCTCAAGGAGAGGGAGATCCTTGAGAGGTCAAACCAAATGGATCTCAATGAAATTATCAATCTAGCAGTTAAAGCTGACCACAATATCTTCAATGTGACAGATGAAGACATTTATCATGCATTAATGGATGCAAAGGAGGCACAGGGAAAGGATTTGGATTTGGGTGATGATACTGACACAGTGTCAGTCAAGCCAGCTACAATGTGAAAAGAAGCCCTCCAAGGTGCTATGCAATACTTAATTACTTGGGGAGTTGGGATGATCCATTTGCACATCAGGTGAAAGCCATTGTGGGCTCATTTGGGTGCAAGATGTGAGTGCTTGAGATGCAAGGCATGAGAAATGACAAGATTACTAACTATTTCTCTTGTAAATAACTTAAAAGCACCATTATTCTAGAGTATACACTTCCAGTAATTTTTTTTTCCTGTCCATAGTCCTCTCTTGGATACCCCATACTCCCTAGTAACCCATGGGAGCTGGAGCTTGGGCTTTAATTATCTCTAGCAATAGTTATATGAGAGAATATAGGCCAAATATTGAATAAAAAGATACCTGCTATGCTTGCCTTATGTTTACCTTTGGCTCCAAAGGTATCAGTTGGGCTGGCATGGGACACTATTGAAGTTGTGCTTGTTGAATCCCTGCTCATCTTGCACTGACTCCCACAAATCTGGCTGTGAAGGCTTTATGGAAGGGAACCATGGGAATTTGGAATGTCAACCAATAGCACATCTAATGCCAGGAAGGTATGGAAAGGTGCCCAGACAGCACTTGATTTTCCTATGCCACCCACAATTGTCCATAGAAATTACGCTAGGCCTGCTCTCTATTCCTGACTTCAAAACACTGGTTTGTTCAACATAGCTTGATGGCAACCTCTGACAGAATGTTCTCTACACCTGGACCTTGATCCAACCTTACTGCATCCAGCTTACCAGCCAACATCTATAGGTCGTCATCAATACTGCATGGAGATTGTGGGCCCAGTGGTCAAAGTCATGAGACAGAAGGCACTGGCATTCTCCAATTCCTATGCTCCATGACAAGTTGTGACAGGTGAAGTCCTTTATGTCTGGTGCTACAACTGACAGGACACTATTCAATGTTCAGGGCTCAACTTCATCCAGGATCTTCCACATTTCCTGGTTCTCCTGCCCCAATGCAATGGTGTGAAGCAAATCAGTGGAGTGCACAGGCGAGCCCAATATGTTGAAGAGTGTATGAGATTGCAGAAACTGATCCTGACATGAAGGTCCACGTTCTGGATGTGGCCATGGAGATCAAATTTGAATGCATGGTGAACGATGGTGAAATGTAAGTCCTGTCTGTTGCTTAAGTTAGATCAGCTTAGTTGCATTTTATTCAAGGGCACTATGCCCTCTGGAAGCATGGAGTTCATCACTGAGACATAAGCCCATCAAATCTGATGTACCAAATAGACTTGGCATCAATGGAGATGACCCCTACCGGAACCCAGCGCACTGGTACAGTTCCATTCATGGCAGTGCAACTCCTTGACAGCATAGTGCTTTGGGATAAAGTCATGCACCACTTCAAGCAATAAGTTCAGCTATACTGATACTAGTGGGCTACTTTAACAGGGGGTGTAGACAGTTTTCAGATCTAGCCATAACTCATTTGCTTGTTCCTCTTAGTGTTGCTATCAGGCCTGCAAAACACACTCGTGTGAGGCACTGAGAGCTTCTGGGAGACTTACCATCAGCATTGACTGCATGGAAATGGCACAGTGAAGCCATGTGTTCAATGGCATCCACACCCTTGACCGCCTTGTCAAATGCTACCTCCTGAATGATAAATAGCAAACCCATAGTGAGTATACTCCCCCACATCATCACCATATCACAATGATGCTGAACTGGCAGGGGCTTGATGTACCTGCACTATGTCCTCCACTATCACAACTTCAAATCAACCCTCATACTCAGCAAACAGTCTTTTGAGGAAATCGCCTTTGGCCACCAATATTGCCATACCTTGCATGGCAAATTCTCTGGACGACCCACATAGCAACATATCTGGTTGCACCTGAGACGAGCACTTTGGCAGGCAGTTGAATGGTGGGCATCAATCTGTGTTCCGAGCTTGTTGCCAGTGAAGTTGAAGCACTGACGGTAGACGGGGTTGCAAAGGTTGAGAAGGGAACACTTCCAAAAAGTTGTGACAAGGTTATATAGATTCAAGACATCACCACTTCCTCACAGAAACAAAGAGAACATCATGTGGTAGTCCCTAAATAACCTGAGTGGCCATTATCTTTTTGGTCTTATGATGCCTCACCTTTTGCACAGATTGGTCCAGGACAATGGCAGTCCAACACCATGGACTGCCAGCATCGATTGGTCAGTGGTTGATTCTATACTTATTTGGCAACCCATGTCAGGCTTGTCAAGTTGTATATTGTGGCTTCACCAGATCATTACAGTGACCTCCCCTCAATATGTATACCTGGACTCATCATCAAAATTCAACATTGGTGTTGTAGGTCCAGAGTCTCGTGAATAGAGCAAAGACCACACTATACTATTACTAGGCTTTAGTCTCAATGTTGGGATATTGTCTTGCTTACCACCCTGAGTTCTCATAATCAGCCAATGTATCCCTGGTTGTCTCCATCATCGTCCAGTACTTGATTCAGAGAATGTGGTCGGCTTTGGAAGTGTCAAAAAAGTTTAAGTCTTGCCTGACACTGACCAGAAGTGTGGTTGAGAGCTTTGGTGCTGGTTGGAGGTCATTTGTGGCGTCAAATGAATAAAAAGACTTTAGTCAGACATGCCTTGCCTTTTAGGGAGTTCGTTGTACATGCTGAAGTCTTGGAGTTTCAAGAGTCCTGGTAAGGTCATCCATCAGTCGATGGACAAAGCTTGAGAAGAGAAAACTTACCAGCGCTGACAAAGATCCATTCCCCACCAGCAGCTTCCTTTTTAAATCTAAGCATGTGTGCTTTTGCAAGGTCACACACGTCGACCCACCAATCTCCTGTGTTGGCAAGAAAGTCATTACCCACCATGTTAGCCTTGGCACTGTCAGCAACATAGTCATAAAACAAGCCTGCCAACAAATTCAGAGCAGCCAGTGATGCAGCCTTGTGGATGGCTGGCTATAGAAGGTGGAAGGGGGTTCAGTTAGTTTGTGATCATGGTAGGCCAGCTCAGAACAATTACCCCAAAGACCTGCATGATGTTGTTAATAATAACATCAACACACATGTGGAGGATGGATAGCGACAAGATCCCATTTGATGCGTGGGATTGCCACAACATAGCATGATACTTACTACTGGCAATGTCCAACTTGGAAGTAAATGGAACATTGACAAGGGGGTGCAAGGAAAGTGTGCATGAGAAAAAAATGACTGTGCAGGTGATTTAACAAAAATGTTTTACTGTTTATAGTATGTGGATACAAGACACTTAATATTATAGTATCAGCATTGTGGTGAAAGGTTCGGTGGCCCAGAGGAAGTTAGAGAAGGAGATACAGATGTCTATTCCATGCCAATTAATCCAAGCCATCCCAACCTCTTCAAACCGCTGTCCTTCAGACACAGAAAGAGCCAAATCACCAGGCTCTTAGGCATAATTAATATCAGCCATTTCCTGTGAATGACCTAGCCCCCAGTTAGCCACATTCCCAAGCAAATCATGGTTGCTCTTTTGATAGGAATGAAATTTTTGCTGCATTACCTGTGCAAAATGCCAATGCAAATTGAGACCAAATGAAACCCCTAATTTCTCTGAATACCACTGCTTGAGAGCTGTAGAAAGACCTTGGCTGTCCCATACTTTCCCAGCTAAGACAAACATATATGTTGAGTAGTTGTTGCAAATCTTGTCCTTGAGCTGGTCCAAAGCCTGGCTTGTAACAGCCATACTCTCCACTGGTCTGATAATCCCAAGGAGAACCCCAATTACCTTAGCAAGTGCAAAGGGGATGGGTTGAATGATGTACTTGTACTGTCCACTGACCATAGTAGTTTTTGAATAGTTGCTCTGGGTAACAAGGGTCTTCAGGTGAGGTAAAATAAAAAGGTGTCAAGGACTAGAGATGCTATTGGTATACTGCCAGATAACTTCCTCTGTCCCTCTTGCTGGAAGTGAAAGCAGATAAAGAAGAACTAAAACAGTTGACAAAGCTTAAGTAATATGCTCAAGCCAGATGGCAAGCTTGCATGAGTCCCATTGAATAGTACCATTGTGAATCTGGCATAGAGTACCAGACCGACAAAGGGAGGTGAGAAAAAGTGATGATGGGTGAGTTCCTGCAACAAGGGCTGCCATAGATGGAACAAATAAACCATGGCCACATGTGTTGATGTCATCATTCTCTTCCTCTGAAAGCGCAAAGGGACCATCGGGAAGCTGGACTTCTAGTAAGAGATAGCAGTTGACAAAGTTACCCAACTCCTTCAAAGTGTTGCAAACTTGACATTTGTAGGTCTCCATTGAGACCACATGACCCTTGACACTCAAAGAGGAGTGAGTTGTGTCCCATAGAATGTAGGCAGCTGTTGGAGTGATGCGGCAATGCGGCTAGGAGGATGAATCCATTTGTGAAGAAGAGATAGAGGAGAGACCTAAAAGGAAACAAAATCCTCTAACCATCTGAAATAAAGATGTCATGTCAAATGTAATCCAATGAGGGCATGACTTACTTCATGTAGCCTCGGTATTTGTTCTCATCACTGTCAGGACGCTGATAGTATTCAGCATAACAACTGCAAGCTTCATGCAGTAAAAATAGCTGTATGTTAAGTGTGTCTTTGCATAAAAGGTAGTAAGTCTTTTGGGATCCCTAAAGCCACCTTAAGGATGAACTGATCAAAGATAAACGATGATGATTCTTAGAAATGGTTGCCCAAGAATATCAAAGGTATTTTGCTGCATATAGAGACTTTTCAATGCTGCTTTTATCTCATTGGAAAGCTGACTTTCAGAACACTTCAGGTCTTGGAGCAAAGCCTGAAGGTGCTGAAAACACCATAATTGCTCAGATGTCAGCAACAGATAGAAGGTATCTCCATCCCATGGAGTCCAGGTGTCTTGGCAGATGACGTCCCAATCTATACACCTGAGAACAAAGCACAAAAGAAGGACCTCCTCAATGGCATATGAGCGAATAGTACTCTGCCTGATTGGGCATTGGAATCTCTCTGTCCTTCATTGCTTGCCTCTAAAATGATTATAGTTAGTAGAGAAAGACAAAAGAAAACAAGAACTTACACTTTTGGCCTGACCAATGTCTCCTGGGCTATAATTGGTATGTCTTGAATACCATGGCATGATTGCATAAACCTTTTGATGGAAAAGTCCTTCATTTGCAGTAAGGTCCGCTCATGGTTCGCAAGCGTGACACATAAGATTTAATGCCACCTATTTGGGCACAAGCGACAAAGACCACTGCATGCTTACACCCATTTAGGCAACCAAGCTCATGATCAACACTGGTATTGTAAACAATTAGCCCTTCACTTGGATGCTCCAAGAGCCATAACCTAGGGCACAACCCTAACTTAGTTACACAAAGTGGTTAGTATAAAGTACATGCACACAATCAGCACAAAAAGGAGGGGAAAATCAAATGATGGTTGGTAGTGTGGGTATGTCAAACATGTAGTGCAAAAGTCTCATCTCATGTTCCCAAATGGTTTGTCGTGCATTGAGACTGGGGGAGGGGGACATGATTGTTCAAGTTGGACACAGCCATGAAACCAAGATGGACTTACACAGCAAGAAGTGAGTTGACATAAACTAGATGTGATGGAATAATCAGCTGGATGGCGGCATACCCTCATGGGATGATGATGGTGGGCACACCAATCCAATACTGTTGTCCTTGTGCAAGGTACTGATAATTGGTAGACACTCAGCTCAACCATTGTAAACAAACACCCAATACATACCACCACACCAACAAGGATTGAGATCAGGCTGGAAGAAAAAGGCAGAGGGCAATGAGCAGAGAATCCAGTGCGGACAAAATTCACATGTATCATGTCAACACAACCATGTTGATGATGATGATGACCAGATTGCGGAGGTTCCTGGACCAGCCATGTGCTTGAAAATGGTGGTTGTGATGAGAATGTCGCATACAGTGCCCACACCTGCCATGAGGGGTACGAACTGACAGACTAGTCTCATCATCTCGGCTGGATCCTAGTTGCTGCATAGATCTCTCACTGGATTTCTCTTGAGAAACTACACCATCCTGAGTTTTAGACTTTGAAATGAGTTAGAATTGGCTGGAATCAAAAAAGGTACAATTTACACCCATCTTGATGGTGATACCTGAGACAAGTCAAAAATGTCAGCCACTGACAAGGGATAGAGATGCAAGCTATGGCTATGTACTCACATATCCCCAGTGCTAATACAGTGTTAGAACAGCCAACTTGTAGAATGGATTCACTCACCGAGTTACAGAAACGCTACAAGGAGCTATGTACTGTCAGAAAAACCCCACATTGAGTAAGATGGTGAGATACTCACAATGGTCATGGTAACACATTTGTTCCTGGTAACTAGAGGGCATTGTCTGAACAACTCATTGATTGATACAGAAAGGGCAGGCCTACTTATCCAAACCTGTTGGCAGTAGAAACCAGAAAGTGTGTATTAAGCAAAATCAACAGGCACAATGAATATTCCTGTGAACCATTGTACAGTGAAAATAATCACATACTGCAAGTGTTGTGGTGAGTAACAAAATCCATACACAAATGAAATCTTACATTCATAGGCACAGCAAGCTAGGGATGTGCAACAATGGGCATCAATATAAATGACAGGGCACCAAATACTCACACATCCACCCCTAAGTAGTCTAATATTGAGGCAGTCAAAAACACAGATAACCAGAAGCCCACTTACCAGGTTAGATCCGTTTCACATGCTGGGTCACATCGGTAGCACAACACTAGTTTGCTCCAATGGGACTCAGTGATGCCAATCACATGGAGGATGTCTGCAGTGCTAAACATAGAAAAGTTCATTCATGTATGGAGACATGTGTAGTCAAGGAGACTGACAAGACAAGAATAACCTATGGTATTATTAGTTCCAGGCTAGAAATAGAACTAATACCAGATACACCAGGGATTTGATGGAGACGAGGACCTTTGAAAAGTACCAGACACAGTATACTGATTGTGCCAGAGAGATTCTGTACATGCTGCTTGTCTGTCAGCTTGAAATAACTAATTTGAAGATCTGAGCTGGTCATATGCACAAGCCTGAAATACTCAACCCTGTGATGCTGTCATTTTCTAAAATGAGAACAGGAAAAAAAAACGACCTACCAATCAGACCTGATGCCCATGTTAATGTGACAATGTTGTTGGTCATGACCAAGAGGTGGCTTTGAGTGTCATATTGTCTTGAAGTGCAAGGTTAGAAAAAAAAAGGTCTGAGTCATGCAACAGGGAGCAATCTGGAAGGTGTCTGGGTGTGCTAGCTGTATGCTGGCTTTTCCCGCAAACCAGTGCAATGATAGTAAAATAAATTGGTGTCATGTTCAGACAGGCCACATGCAAATCATGATATGACAGCACAAAGACTTTCATTTGCTGAGAATTAAACCATTTTGGGATTCTGCCCCTGGATTATCTTGTGATGGTCATTGGCACAGTGAACCATGACAATTCATTTATGGTATCATAATGGAGGTGACTGGGGTAAATAGCAACACGACATAGAATTGGCATTCAGACAGCAGTTAGACAAAGTTCATGTCTTATATGCAATCACAAGTGTGGCTTTCCACTGGTATCCCAGCAGTAGCTCAATTTATTGTGACCCCACTGTGATGCATTGACAAAGAGAGGCAACTTTGTAGTCAATAGCTAGCCACTCAGCTTACTTACATAACTGTTCTCTAGGAGCTGATCTGGTAGGCTTTACCTTAGGTGTATCCATGCAACAGTTCAATGTGCCAGTTATTTATTCACCATTGCCATGAGACTGTCCCTGCAAACATTGATGGGTAGAATTTTCTCAGCTCTAAATGAGGTATCATTCATGTTCTCAAGTTTTGGTCAGGGATAAGACCTGAGGATCAAGATGAATTCTCTGGTTTCCTTGTTGTGAACTGTCAGACGGGGTGGTGAGTATGACATGCAGCTGTTCATCCTATCCTGTAGGTGAGTAGTCCCATCATCATTGAACTGTTACTATGATGATTCTCACATTTGGTCTAGTTGTTGATATTACCAAACTTGTTGTGTTTGTTCAGGTAATGAGTCTTCTCAGACCCACCCTGCAGTATCATGTCAGTTGTGCTGAATGGAACTGTCTCCTGTGAAGTTGCTCCACTACATTGGTGAGTAATGGTGGCTTTATACTGAACAGTTACTATCAACAGCGCTGATAATATTTACAGCACAGTGCATCAGCTTAGAGTTGCTGTGGATGTGCTGGCTGCTAGGTACATATCTGATTCAACCCCACACAAGCTCATCCCTCCCCTGCACCTTGTTTCATATGCTTGTGCCCCCAGGCTGTGTTAGACCATGTCAGCAATGGCAGATTACTCATTAGATAGCCTTGAGATGTCATTGTTCGATCTCTATGTTATGAGAGAATGAGCATATGGTTGGATGGGATGTGACACTTCCAGGACAACAGGCAGATAGTACATGTTCTGATAGCTGTTCAAGTCATACTAGACTGCAGTAGAGTTGGTGGTTCATAAATATGCGAGGGATGGTTGTCTCAAAATATTGACAATAACATCACAAGGTAACAATCTGTGTGCAAGAGCAGGAAAGCAGCCAAATTCATTATGATAGAACACTTACCCAGTTTCTGTGAGGTAGGCTGTGGTGGAGGTATTATCAGACTCACCCGGGATTGTGAGTTTAGAATAACAATAACAATGGCTTAACCACTGTGGTGTCCCACTACAGGGGAACAAAGCTCTGGGACCAATCAACAAAGCGGTAGTACAGTGCCATCAAGATCCCAGAAACCTTGCCACTGATGACATCATCCATATCCTTCATCATAGGCACAGTGGTGATCCAAGCTTGCAGAATTAGTGTTTTTTATGGATCTTGAGTGAAATAAATAATAATCAGTCAAGATGGCAAGGGATGTAGTACTTTCCTAATCTGTTACCAACTTTCCCTTGTCAAACAGATGCTCGTGCAACACCACCATCTCATCTCAAAGCCCTCTGCAACAGCCCACCCCTGTTCAACCTTGAGATCCTGAGTGCCTGATTGTTATGATATGTAGTGAGTCAGCTTGTACCAGTGTAGCTGCGCCCCCCACACTTGAGGTTTTGTAGAGGATTTCATGATCTGCAATATGGTTACATTGTTCATCCAATATAGCATTGAACAGATCTGGTTGATGAGACAGAGGGATAGCTCGTTCACAGAGGACTTTCCATGTCATAGCTGAGACTATGTAAGCTCTCCAGCGTGGAGTCAAGAGATCTTACCTCATCAACTGGCATACCCAATGTACTTCCTTGGAGCCAAGCACCAGGGAAACTTTTTTGAAGATGTCAGAGAAGTCAGTATTTGACACATGCTGCAGACATTGTAGACTGAAGAGAGAGACTTGGCCCCATGTTTAACCTGTATGATTGTCTTGTGAGAAGATGCCCAATGACCAAGGGGAAATCCATGTACTGTTCGGATGCCAGGTATGCATGCATGGCAGGGATCGTGATGGAGTTTTTGACAATGAAACCTGCCAGTGAACACATAAAGATATTTGTGAGGTAGGAAATGGAATAGGCTTTTTTGAATGTTTGTATGCCTGGTTTAATTGGTTGTGCTGGAACAGACTGTGAGTTATTGGCCACCCTGGAGTAGGTGGATGTTGAGAGAAAAGGTGCTGAGCATTGATTCAATTAACTCTGACCTTTATCTATTGCCTTGACAATGAGCACAACCGACACCAGCCTTATCCTTCAGTCACTTGTTTGTGACAAGTCATCCAAATGAGATCAGATTTCTTCCCTATACTCTGTTGGCCTGTGCAAAATATATCACTTTTCAACCCCTTGGAAATTTCTCTCAACAGAACAGAACCTCAGTATCAATGATGGAGTGTCTCATGTACCACCAATGGTCATTCTTTCCTCCATCCTATTGTCTGATCTCTCAATACCAGTTGATCATTGATACAAGTGGACTCATCCTTCCAGGAATGGACTATTGACACGTCCATGCACACACTTTGTCACAGATGTTAGCTCTCATGAAAGTGGCCTGTCATTCACCAAGTGATGCCCTTTTGCCCTTGCAGGTCTTTTATCAGTACAATGTGTGCAATGTGGTCATGGAACCAAGCATTGGTCACATTGCAGTATCCTCTTCACTTTTCATTCATCCTCATTATCAAACTCTCCATGTCATCCTCCCCAAGCTCCCTGTTGGACCTGCTAGATTCCAACATGCAATGTGGTCATTGTGCTCTTTGGTTTTCTGCTGGTCATTGGCATCTGTGCAAGAGCATGACATAGCAGAAGTACTCTCACACTTCATGCTTGATCCGGACGTAGTCAATGTGTGTTGTTGTGAATAACACAAGCTCTTTGAAAATTGAAAGAGATTCAAATGCAGAAGCTTGTTTGGCTCTATTGTGGAGACGACCTGTTGTGGTATTGATGAGCACACATGGTGAATGTTATAGAGTCCAATGGACAATTTTGTGAATTGTGGCTCATGTGCTTGATGGGCTGATGTACTGGTCACCTTGCCCTACCAGATGATATAAACACATCATCATCTCAAATGAGGATATGACTCACACTGAACATCTGGATCAGGTTCCACCATCTTCATGAGCATAGTCTCCAGTGTGTCAGCTGCATTGTCATAATCTCTGCCTTTGTGCAAGACTGCATGCTTTATCTTGTAGCCCCATGGAGATGACAGATTGAGCACAATCACCTGATTATGATAGGTCAACAAGATTGATGTGCACCAGGCAAAAATGGTACCTCATTTGCATCATCTAGAGCCTCTTTCCACAATCCAATTGCTAATCATGCTTTGCTTTGCTTGATGAGGATTGCTTGCAGGGAGGAAAGGTTGAGAGATAACACAGTAGAATAGTGGGAGATAGCCCCATCATATCACAAGGCATCTGCTGCTGTATCTCCAAGATGCTCCAGTTTCTTTGAGAAACATGTGAGTGGTATTATTAGTTCACTCTTAATGCTACAGTTGTGTAATATTCAAGTTATAGATTTAAGTCTGAGCCACTTAAAGTAATCTCGCTGACCAGAGATTTAATGTGTTAATCTGGCATTCCAACACCAAAGAGCTACCTATCACCAACAGGCTGCTGGAAATATCCACAGGCCATGTTATGGCCCCATCCATTCTGATTCTTTAGCCAGGATTCCATTTCCTTATTAGTGTGTAGGACAAGAGAGGCCCTCTCACCAATTTAGTCCAGATTAAAGTGACTTATATCACAGGACCTGAATATAACAAAATCACCATGCCTCAGACCAAGAACAAGGCCTGGCTCAACCAAAGCCAATGAACCCCCTTGGAATTTTCCAATTGGCATGACCAGACAAAATTCAAGATCTTGATGATCTCTATGAACTCTGGTGCAAACATGAATGTTGAGCACCATGAAGGTAAAGGGTTCTACTGGAGAGATTGAATTTCCAGGTAAAATAGAGGCTACCATAGAGATAACCTCATATTCCTTTGGTAGACAGGCTTTGAGCTGAAATGAATACTGAGATATAAATGCAATAATACACATCTAACTCTTACCTTTTCTCTAATCCACTTAACTGCAGCAAACTTTTCATACATCTCTTTATACTCCATGGTTTCTTGGGACATATAGGGAAGAAATTGAGAATGATTGGTTCTAGAGCAGTCAGCCCTCTAAGTATGCAGGGTGAATGTCACTGGGAGCATGATTTCCCTGTTGCTTTTTTTAGCAAGATCTGTGTCAAGATAGAGAAATATGAAACTTACCCTTGTTCCATGTCTGTTATACTACCAGGACCAATGCATGGCCCTAAAAGCTCCAGCATCATCCACATCCTGTGCTCTCTGTCCTGATGACAGCTCAGTGGGTGAAAATGAATTACATGTTAGAATCCAAAGGTCATGGAGACTATTCCTAAGACTTGCTGGCATTGATGTACAGATGAAGGCTAGTAGGCTGCCATCACTAGATCTCATGTTCACATCATTTCTATGAATCTGTGGTAAGTCTTTCATAAATGTGATACTCACCCTTCTAATGAATCCATTGGCAGCCGGATATATTTTTCAGGAAAATGCTTTACTCCTTCTTCATTATAAATCTCAGTGTTCCTGGGATGCAGTCTATTGAAGGAAGTATCTATTTGATAGCAAGAAGTGGGAGTGGAGACTGGTAATGATGGAGATTGAGTAAAGCTGAGCTCTAATGGATTATTGTGCTAGTGCTAGACCCTCTCGTGCAGAGATGGAGGTTAGTAGGTGCAGGAAGGGATACATGGTGGATATAGCAGTAATTTACACAAAAAAACATATGGTGCACGTTGCACTCTGATTGGCTGATTCCACCATAGCACCTCATCCTTCTACTCAGGGTTGGCCTCAATCTTGTTGAGAACAAGTGTGTTCAAGTGCAAGCACATCAAAGTACTATGTGCACATGCTTGCTTAATGTCATAGTTGGGCATGATCCTAGGATTTCCTATGGTAACCTCACTCAAATGAGAGTGAGGTCTGTTGAGATACCGTCTCTGTCAGTATTCAAGGGACTGCAAATGGCACAATGAAAGGTGGACTCACAGATTGAGGGATGCTGGAGGGCCAACATCTGAATTGTGGTCTGCAGTGACTGGAGGGTGATGGCATTTCCTGGGATGAGAAGAGGGGGAATGATCAATGTGGATGCAGTGGCATACTGTGGTGCAGAATATATCCCACTCATCAATGTCAATCACCTTGTGCTCATCAGCTGGAGGGTCATCCCTGTCTAAATCATGGTCTGTAATGACTGGAGGGCGATGGCTTTTCTTGGAATGAGGAGAGGGGGGACAATCAATGAGGATGTGGTGGCGAATCCCTGTGCAGAATACATCCCACTCATGAACATCAATCACCTTGAGCTTGTGCGGATTCAACATATTAGCAGGCAGGTAACCCCAGCATGTGAAAGGTGGCAGTGTACATGCTAGGCTTAGGCTCATAAAAAAATCATCATGGGCCCTGTCCATCTTTCCTGGTATAGACTTTGCCAACTTAGAATCTTACTATGAATCAAATTGACTGTCATGATGGGTATACACTCCAAGCTTCAACTATGAGCACTGCATGTTCCAACCTCCTCTTACCTGCAGAACTGGAGAATTTGGGTCTCATTTTCATCAGGTTTGTGGCTTCACCTTCTTTCATACATCTTCAAGCTCTTGCACCAATTGTGGTTTTCTACATTAACTAAAAATGGCTCAACTGTGTCTCCAGAAACATTCATCTACTACTCATGATATCCGAGAGATTAAGGTACCTCATATGTATTCTTTGTCAAATGTCCACCATTCATACCAGGCTCAGCCTGTCCTTCTAGCCTGAATTATCCTCATCCTATTCCCCACAGCAATATCCATCAGATCTGTCACAAGCTCGAAAAGTCCCACTTACATATATATATCTCCTCTCACATTGTTTCATGTCCCCATGGTGATCAGGGTGGTGCTGTACAGACCACTTGTGTCAACTCACACTTCGTGCCTGGAATTTGGGAGCATTCAGCATCTAACATCAGCATTGCTCCACCCCCTGATCCTTGACCTGGGGAGACCAGCTAGAGCATGGACAACCAGCCCCAACCACCATTTACTAACATGACCTTTAAGCCCCATTAATTCCCCATCCTCTCATCTCAAGGATGCAACCTCTGTGCAGATTGTAAACACCTCTCCCTCGCATTCCCCTTTACCCAAGATAAAGGTCAGTCATATGTATCAACAATTGGATGTGCTGGTTCATTGTTCTGGTTGGCATGCCATGGATTATATCAAGTTTGAATATGTGGCCATCATACACCAAAGAGATGATCAACTATGAGAGCAGCTCTGTCAGAAATGGAACAAGCAACTGCAAGAGAAGGATCCAAGCTTTCATAGGTGGATTTGTTGATGCCCTGGTGATTGTCCTGGCACTGACACCGTCTAGACATGATCAGTGCACTGCTCAAGGATGTGCTCCTGTACACTTCATCAAGCACCCGACATCCCAATCTTTTCCCCAATAACGTCAAATCATGTTCTACAAGCACAAGTATGTTTCTCTACTCTCAGCCCCTATGGTGGTGTCATCCTCAATTAATTCAGACACAACTAGCTCAGCCGTGTTGGCTATGCAGTCTGCTCAATATGTCATTCTCCTACCCACTGATCCTTGCTTGATTGTATGTCAGAATGAAAACATTCTCAATTCGCTCTGTCCAGGACCCTGAGTATGGGTTCACCTGTGTCCCCTATGCATGGACATTCACGTCAGATTGAGCACAATCTCCTGAACATGGACCCCCATGTAATTGCGTTAAGTAGGCATTTAAAAAAACCCCCTTGAGAGCTCTCCAAGCACTGTATCCCTTCTTCCACCTTCTCTAGCCATGTGGACAATCTGTTCTCCATGCTTCAAAGGTCCTCATGAAGGTCACTGCATGAGCTATCCACCAATTCTTGCAGCATTCTCCTGTCCCTAGATGGAGCTGCTACAATGGCACCCTGAGTTATGCTATCTCAGGCCACAAGACTCTGAATGCTTTCTGCTTGCTGGATAGCCCCACTTTCCAGATTGGAAATGTGCTGCTCCATATTAACCCCTGCTTGAGCAACAATAGCTTCTTCAATAGAAATTGAGAGATCACAGAAGGCAAAACCATGCAACAAAACTTTACCTGGCTTCATTGCATGCCCTTTCACCCCAAAGGTGTCACTGGTAGAGCTTGTTGACTCCCTAGAGCTCATATTAACAGCATGGGCTAGCTTGGATGAAGGTAGCTGGCAAGCCACATCACAGCTACATGGAGTACTGGCATTCCAACATCATATTGCACAGGAATGCTTTTCTTGTATCTTATCCTTCTTCCATTGCTTTTACTCTACATACATCATGTCATTTCCCATCCTCACAATCTATCTTTATTCTTAGTCTGGTGACCAGCCTGTCTAAAATGGCACTTCTAAAAAGGCGCTTCCACTGTAGATCACTTGTGGTAGCATACTGGAAAGGAGGTGCAAGCACTGCAGTGAATGTTTGCTGACAAGCCAAGTATGAATGAGATAGTCTAAGAACATCAAGGGAAACTCAGTTTGTTATATTATATTGTATCCTCTGTGCATTTACATGAAGTAATCTATGAAATGAATGCCTAGTGACTGACTGACACAACTGACTACAGTGACTGAAAACTGGCCTGACCATAACTGCCCTTCATGAATGTACCACAATTAGTGCTACAATTGCATCATATTGATGGATACATTAGATAGAAAAAGCTATAACAGCAAGAAAGTAATAAATTCAGAAGCAGCTGGCTCCACATAGCTAATAAACCCCTTTGTTTCATGTATATTAACAACATCTCACACTATGTTGAGAAACTCCAGCACATGATTCCTTTAGGTCCCCTCAATGAAGTTCTTCTTCCTCTTCTGGTACTTCCTGCTCTTCCTGCTCTTCTCACTTCTACTGCTCCTTGAAGGTCAGCTTTCCCTCAACAATCTGCTCCTTGCCCAGAGTTGGATGATGTCATTGACAACATCAGGTACTTCAAGATGACTGGGTCCCTGGGCTATTCCTATTCTAGTTTGTACTAAAGGTCTTTCAATGTGATCTCAGATCTAGTAAGGAGTTAATGTTACGATTTTCTCTTTTCTCCTCTTATCTTGTATAAATATGCACCTCATCTATTTCTCCTCAGACGTACTGATAAGAGCGAAAATGCTAATTGAAGCGGACTAGCCACTTGCTGGATCAATCATGATGACTCTGGAGTTCACAGTGAGTAACCAAGATGATATTGAGAGAGACAACAAGATTATACAGAAACTAACAGTAAGATGATAGGCCATGTCAGATTGGCGATTGGGATGTCCATATAAGTTAGAGCAGTGACAGAATTCCATGCTACCATTGTATAATTTCCATGGTGAATATTTATGTAGGCAGTAGTATCTACCAGCACTACATACTGTTGCACACCTATATGTTTTAGTTAACCATCATGGAATGTGGTAGCAATCACATGGAATAGTGCTTACTACAGTCTCATTGTCAGATTCATGATTGTCTATGGTGTATGTCTTATCTGTCTTGTTTTGCAACTATCAAGTGTAGTGAGACATGCAATCAGAGCATCAAATCTATCTGTATATCACCTGAACATCATCATTAATGGTCTTGTTGTGGACTGTGTATTTGTATCAGCTATGCATGTATCATGGTTACATGATACTTACTTTGGTTGTACCCTTGCCCATGTTATCAATCTTCTTGGGTGTGGACTTCTGCACCTCCTTTGAGATGCATGAGTAGTGTATGACTTTGATGTGAGCATCAACACAACCTTACCATAGGGTTCCACTTCTGGTCTTGCTAGTAACTGGTCCTTGTTCACTTTGGACTTGGGCTTCTGTATTATCTTGAGATGCATGAGTTGTATCAGCTTTGATGTGTAACATGATTTACCACAGGTTCTTCCCCTTCGCTTTGATCAACAACCATGCTAATATTAGTCTTCAAATGATTGATTTCATGGTTATTATTTGTTTGCTTTGAAATTCTGCATAGAGGTGGAGATGTGTGCAGGTGGTGGATGACTGTTCAGAATTAGTCTGGAAGCACTCAATGGCTGTGCAAGCAAGTGATGGTACTTAAGCTTCTGATGCATGCCCTGGATATATATACCAAGCAAAGGGTGAGTCTTGCCTATAATGGTATACCTTGCAGTACTGCTTGCTGACCAAGGCCAGTATTTACAGGGTGAAGTACTAGAAAACAGTTTCAGACTTCAATGAGCAGTACCAGGCCTGTACAAAGGGAATGCTGCCACCCATTCTCCAATCTGCATCCAATATGTCAAGCACAGAAGAATTCTGTTTTGCCCTATCCAAGGAACAAAGCTTGGCTATTCAAGTGCTCGAAGATATGCTGAGAAGGAAGCACTCAAGCAGGGCAATGTCATGCTGCCAAAGTTTCCTGTGTAGCATTGTGTCTGCCGAGCAATGGAAGGATGTCATTCAGCAGTGGATTTGGCTAGACACTGATGAGGAGGATGCAACATCACAGTGAGGACGAGGCTTCCCTCTCCTTTGTCCTCACTCAGAACAACAATGACAATGAGGACACTGACGCAACAACCTGCTGATGGTGAGAACACAACAACACAACAGGGTCTGAGCCAAGCTTGTTCACTCAGTCACCTCCAGGTATGTGCATGGGTACAGTGTGTGATACTCACAATGCTTGGGTGTTACTACGCTAACTGGTTCTTTTTGGACCTAATAGACTTTTCCAATGGACTCAGTACTTGTTGTTAGTTTTGTTGATTTCGCACCTCATTCATCATTCTTTTCGCATTCTAATCATGCCCATGTTGTTCTCCATGGTCACTTTACTTACCTACTGCTTTTCAGCTTCTCTTTACCTTGTTGTGGTGTTTCTACCCATACAGGACATTACCTTTGCGCCTCATAGTCCATTGTGGCTGATCTATTTACAGTTGTTTACTTTGAAGCCCAGTTACTCCCTGGAGCGCCACATTGTATCCTTTGGTTACTCACTGTGGACTCCAGGTCTGTATAATCTTGTTATCTCTCTCAATATCATCCCGGTTACTCACTGTGGACTCCAGAGTCGTCCTGAGTTGATCCAGCAAGTGGCTAGTCCGCTTCAACTAGCATTTTCGCTCTTAACGAATCATCGATAAAGGTGACCCAATAGCGACAGCCAGAGAAGGAGGGATGGGACACTTGATGAACATCGCTGTGCACAAGCTCCAGAGGACGAGAGGACTGCGATGTCGAGGAAGAGAATGGGTTGGCATGCATCTTTCCAGGAATGCATGGCTCACAGATTGGATCGGGGGGAGTCTTAGCATCGAGCCTCAGTCCAGTGACTAGATTGCGATCCAAAAGCGATTTGACACCAGCTAGATGGTGATGCGCAAGCCTGCGATGCCAGAGAGAGCAATCGAGTGGTAAGGTCGTCGCAGGAAGAGCTTGCTGCTCGATAGACTCAGTAGTGCCATCCAGGAACGCAGCATTGTTGCCAATGATGGCAGCGACGAAAAGAGGCGGTCCACAACGAGGCCAGAGTGACAGTGAGATACAAGACAGAGAGGAGAATATTTCGAAGGTCAGGCACATGCAGGACTCGAGAAAACTCGACCGCTCTAGCAACCCTTCCTTCTATTACTGGATGGAACACTACAGACCCAACACCAGCCGAATAGACTGTTGTGAGGTGATAGGCACGGGATAAGGGGTATAGCTGCGCCGCGAATGGCGATGGGGTGTCATATGAGAAGTGGCACCGGAGTCTGCATTCCAAGCAGTGTCAGCAGAGTGCTGAGAAGGAGTAGAGGGGTACTGGAACGAAGACTTGCATTTCCTGCATGTTCCCTGAGCAGTCTGCACCAGTGCAAGAAGAACTGTTGGCAGAGAGGACTGAGGACGTCGGCATGGGGTTAGTGTTAGTTTTGTTGATTTCGCACCTCATTTATCATTCATTTCTCATTCTAATCGTGCCCATGTTGTTCTCCATGGTCACTTTACTTACCTACCGCTTTTCAGCTTCTCTTTACCTTGTTGTGGTGTTTCTACCCATACAGGACACTACCTTTGCGCC